>NW_023612387.1:0-62511 GCF_013339725.1 Rhipicephalus microplus
CGCACCCTCCTTGGTTGTCGAAAGAGATGTCAGCTGCAGCAGACGCACTTTCTCTTCATTTGTTGTTGTTGCTTCTTTGACACTCAAGCTGACACGAGAAAGTTGTTCCTTCTGTCGAGTGTACCTTTATCGTCGGTGCAGTCAGGGCAATGGGTTGTATTTACGCAGCTTTTTTCACACACGTATGCGTATGTATTCAGTTTCTCATTAAAATAGAATAAAAGCCATTTGTTTAGATAGTGTATATTGAATTTCATTTTGTGGATTTTTCTCGCTGTGCTCGCTAAATTTTCTTATCGGGAATAACAGTGCTCCTATTTCGCTGCTAGGCGAAAAGGGCAGACGGACTGACAGCGTGCTTTTGGGGGGCGGTTATTATATTTTTTCTGGAGACCAACTCAGCGCAACGCAGCTTGCTGGTTTTTTTATATGTGATGAGAACTGTACAAATATTAGGAAGTAAAACATGTCAGTCATTAGCACTGTTATCCTTGAATCAGCGGTGGGGTACCATTTTTAGAGAACTTGAGCTCAATGAAGTGCAGGTGGCATGGACAAAAGTAGAAACAAACTTGAAGGTTACAAGCCATTGTGTGCCAACCATATAAGGTATACGGCTGTTTACGTTACTTTAGCCTCATCGTACTACGCAATCTAGACTTTCAAAAGAGAGCAGCCATAATTATTTATGATGAACAGTGAAGGAATGGCAAAATGAAATTACGTATAAATAACCGCGGGTCTATATGCCATGCTGTTTTTTTCAGTGTAGACGGAGCGTGCACGTGTATTCATGTTCAGCAGCAGGCGCAATACGTTAAAAGGCGTGCTTGTTTTACTTCGTTTTCATCGTGACAGTGTGAACGTCTAAGATACCTCGTTACTTGAAGATTCTTTCAAGGCATAGTAGTGCTAGGCAACAGTGCAATGAATATGCCAATAATTGGAGGCAAAGAAAGACAACGCTTTGTCTGTTTGCTTGCATTTTCGTCCCTTTCCTTCAACTGTTTTCTTGTACGCCTCAGCAAAACGGTGGCTACGGTCTTCGGCTGCTGACGAAAAAGTCACTGGTGACCCAAAGGTCACAAAGATCGTTCGATCGCGGCCGGAGCAGTCGCATTTCGATGTAGGCAAAATGGCAGAGGCCTGTGTACAGTGCGCTGCCAGTGCATGTTAAAGAATACCAGATGGGCGAGGGTTTCGGAGCCTTCCACTAAGGCATCCCTCATAATCATATCTTGGTTTTGGGGCGTTGAATCTTAGATATCTTTATTTATTATTAAAAATGTTTTATTGTTAAGTGATATATTATCGCCAAGACAACGACAAAACCTCTGTTATCGGGCTGCAATAGTGACAGTACAGAACCAACGACTGGGCACTCAGCGAGAACAACAGAGTTACAGGTACCAAAAATTAGGAAAAGCAGGCTTACAGGCAGCTACAAGCCAGCTGGAGTGACGAAAATAAGAAGGCTGTGGAGAATGAATGCAATCTGCTCGCACAGATTTTGGGAACATTCAGGGGCGAACCCCCTTACGCCGTGAGTCGTACGTCACGTGTAGCCGTAGTCATCCTAGTAGCCAGTTGCATTGCATTGCATGCCAATAAAAACGGTGTCACAGCATATCCACAGAGTGAAAGATGGTGAGTGGGACGAAGCGTCCATCAGTCCGTCCGTGCTTCATTGCATTCGTCCATGCGTTCATCTGTCTGCGCGTCCAACCATTCGTCCGTACATCCACTTTGCCCCACGCGTCATAATTCACCTTGTGTATATGCCGTGATTATTTTATCATCGGGGGAGGCATTTGTTCAGCAGTACACATCAGGCAGACTGGTAGGGAAAATAATGAAGATGCTTGTAAAGCATTAGTAAGTCTACAAATTTCCTTGATGTTTGAAAGAACGATTCATTACACACTCCAGCTGGTGTTGACAAGTGGTAAAAAAAATTAATGCCAAACACAATTTCAGAGTTCCCAATTCGACGGGTGCTGCTAAAGCACAAAGTCTTGTGCATACATGTGCGCTTGTTCGTGTTCTTCCTTTGTATTTTAGCAGAGCGCGTTCAGTGTCGACCTGTGACAGTTTTGAGTTTACCTTGTGTACGTTCTTCTTGAGTGTCCTTTCCGCCTCAAGAACGTGCTGCAACTTTCGAGCGGCTTGCAGTTCTCCCCGTCACCATACTTTTTGTCGCTATATCATTCATTACTTCAATAATATGGTGAAACAATACACAACAAGCGCTGAAGTACCCTGTGCATACGCGCTTCACTTTTTTCCTATACTGGCCGATTGCCATGACAGAGTGATCAACTACGTTTTTGTTTTATTTCAAAAAGTCTCGAGAAGTCCCGATTCTTGGATATTATACCATATAAAGCCTGGGTGAGGAATGCTCAGCGCAAAATGCACCTCATTGTTCGAGAAGGTTCGCGATTATTGTAGATCATTCTGCCAAAATTGCGCGCAAGACGTGAAAACTTGAGATTATTCCAGAGCTTGCGCGAGTACTTGTAATAAAGCAGAAGTATTCTACGGCACATGTAGTAGTAATACTGACACGCTTTGCCACTTGTCCATTCATGGATGGCTAATGCTCCGTTCGCCGCTATCAGTGCCAAAGTGCCACTGTGCTCTTATTTTCGGTTACCACCCATAGGTTCGGCCAAATTAACAGTTTGATCTGACCTCGTGACATCATGGCCACAGGGCCATGACGCAGATAAAACGATCAGACTGGATGTTTGGGTTAAACTGTCTATTAGGTATAACTTGTGGCCACGTAAAGAAAACTCAGATTACAGCAAGGCACTGGCACCAGGGGGCGGAAACTTCATATACCTCCCATGTATTCGCTCTCGCATGCTCGTACTCTGCCAGCCAGTCCTCGACATACTGATCTTCAGTGCCGTTGTATACTGGTGGGTCACGCAGACGAAGTACACCAGAACACATGACAGGTGGCCACGTGGAAGAGCCTTGTGGGGAATCGACGCGCTCGGTCATCACGGACTGAGATGGCAGCTTACGGCTGCGGAGCTCCAGGACGTTACCCAGCACGTTTCCACCAAATGCAACGAGCAAGGTTGCGTAAAAACACAGGTTATTATTCCAGGAACGTTAGCCGCAAGAAGCTGGTACAGGCAGGAACCCGGCAAACACGAGCCACACTCGGACGTCAACGTCTTCTTTCACGCTGGCACAGAGCTAGCGCCACTATGCTTCGGTACAATATATATATTGCCCGCGTGCAGGTATCCTTCCCTTAGGCTGTTCTCTTCTTCATCTGATCACCGCATTAGCGCGAATAGTTGGTTGTTTGTTTAGAACAATGCACTTAATCCTATTGAGGTTAAAAATAAGTATGTACTCTTCCATTCTAAAGTAACTTATGGGATGTTAGTCTGGGGAACGACATCACAAGGGAATTACCATAAGTTATAACTATACAAAGGAAATATTGCGCTGCTTTGAAAAATACAGGGGGAATCTACAAAACTTGTGCACTGCTCCACTATTCATTAAACATTCCATACTCAGAATTGATCAATTATATCATTTTAAATTGCTTCAGTTAATACAAAAGACTAAGCTATATGAAGAAAGTTGCACGGAAAGACCACACTACAGTCGGCGAGAACAAAAGAAACGAGCTCCTAGAACAAGAACCAAGTATGGAAAACAAAGTGTTGCTTACCAGGTACCTCAGGTTTTAAATACCCTTGCAGATCAATTGAACTTTAGGGCTAATAGTGCGACTTTCAAGAAACAAATAAAGAACTTATTCATAACCACCGGTCTACACTATCGAAACTACGAACTGGAGTCGCATGCCTCTGCAAATGCTTAAATTGTTAATAAATTTCTATGTCAATTATACGAGTGTATGCAGCGCAATTCATTGTATCCGCATGCATTTTGTGTATGTTTTTGATTTGTTTCATTGATATCGTTTAGTTGTGAATTTTCACGAGAGTGACCTCTAATTCTTAAAATGTGTTATGTAAACTTTTTATGCTATTTATGTTTGATTTTTGTGTGTACAATTGCAGGTTGCCTGAAACCAATGTATTGAATATATATATTGTTTGTCAGTGCTGATGTCTAAGCTTTGCACTGTCACGGTCTGCGAAGGGACAAGGGCCTTTGTCAGGCTATTCGCCTTTAGCCCTTTGCCCCTGCAGTGAGCTCTGTATCCGGCTTACTGTAAATTAAAGTACTACTACTACCACTACTACTTAACTTGTCAAAACGTTGGCTCCACTGACATTTCTCGATAATAGCACTAAGAAACATTTAGTCCATCACGTGTATTTGAGTGATAGTAATAAAGGCTCACATATTATCAAAGAGCAGCTATAAACATTTTATGAGCACGAAGCAGCCAATAATTACATGTCATCTTTTGAACTACCTGCCAAAAGTAAAAAAAGCTAAAACTATGCAGCCGTGTTCAACTTGAATTTAAGCCTTTCAATCAACGCATTTTCTCGACAGGAGCTTGGCTGCCGTGTTAACCAATTAAACAAGTGACAGCGCACTTCTGTCAGTCCAGTCTGGCTTGCAGAGAACTGGGTTTACTCATGTACTCGTGCAAAATTAATTCTTGCTCGAATATTGGATCGACGTTTTTGTGTCCAACTGTTTCCTTCAGAAAACGGTGAGAAACCTTCGCATAACTAGAAATAATCGGGTTAGCACACCGCAGAAAACATGTGTTCCTCGATTAATTCATCTTCGACGAATGCGTAGTTCACTTGTTCAGCGTAGATCGCTGCGGCTTCTGTTATCTGGCCGCCACCACCTGCTGCCTCTATCTTTCTGGTAGTGGGCACGCACATCAACCGAGTGAGAAGAATGAGTGCGATTTTACTTCTGATATCACTGAGGGAGGGGCGAGAAAGAGAGGAGACAAGCGCTACGAACTTAAGTCAATCACTTCCCGTGCTTTGACTGATTTGAAATGAACAAAATGAGGAATCAGAAAACACATAATCTAAAAGCGAAGTTATTCACAGGGGTATCAATTTTTTTATTTGTGAAAACTTGTAAAAGCCAATAAATGCGAACATTCACATCACCCTGATTGATTTGGGGGGGGGGGGGGGTGAACGTCCCAAAATCACGCTAAGACGCCGTAGTGGAGAGCTCCGGAAATTTCGACCACCTGGGGTTCCTTAACGTGCGCCCAATTCTGAGCACACGGGCCTACAACATTTCTGCCTCCATTGGAAATGCAGCCGCCGCAGCTGGGATTCGATCCCGTGACCTACGGTTATTCACATCACCCTCACTCTGTTTAATCGGATCTTAAGATGCCCGGCAGCCGCTCCAAGCATGCTCGTTCCTTGAAACCAAAACTAGTGCCGAGTTTTCGGAGCCTGCTGGCGCTGATTGCGCTGAACCTCTAATTGCGCCGAACCTGTCCATCAACTGACAGCGGCGAAGCGCGGCGGCATGTATTCACGCGTCGTCAAATATTCCCGCATTATCAATGGTCTTCGCGCAAGCTCTGTGATAATCTCGAGTGCTCGCGTCTTCTGGGCAATCGTAACAGAGCGATCTACAATGATTGCGAACCTTCTCGAACAATGGGGCGCAGTTGGCGCTGACCATTCCTGGCCCATGCCTTGTGGGCGACAACCGAATCAAAACAAAAGTAATGTAAGACACGCGCGCGGCAGTATACTGTGTTGGGTTGTGAATTTCGTTTTGCCTTCATCATTACTGCTTTGTGGTGTAAGGTCTATCCTGAAGTTGGCAAGATGAAGTCTATGCTCGTTCGCTTAGTGGTTGTTGCTTGCTTGCAGTCATCTACTGCACAAGCCAGTCGTTCCCCGTAATTGCCATCATCTCTATTGTCATAATCGTGGCGTACCCTGCATGTGCTGTGCCCCGATGGCAGCAAGAGAACGCGTGCCCCGCACGCGCTTGAGTTTCAACGTCATCAGCATCATCGTGAGCAACATCTACGGTGCACGCCAACGCCACCAACGGACAAACCTTGACCATAAGTAGCTTTAATGTTAAATCGCACACAAAAAGAAAGTTTGAGCCAGCTACGCTTCGCGGACACTGACGAAACAGTGGCCTGCAGATGGAGTGAGTGAAGTGGGTTGACGTGTAAATAAAAGATAAATGAGGAGAAAAGAGTGGCGGGAGCAGTAGTGGGCGTAGTGGTGAGTTGTGGTAATAGTGTGCAGGGGTAGAAATGGGCGGGGCGTCGCATAGCCTTTTTGGAATTCACCCACTTTCTGTGAGTAAATGTCACTATGATCTGGAATCTATGACAGCCCTCACACATTAAAAGGTTCACTTAGGATAGTGTCGCTGCTAGAAACTGCCTGGAACATGGCAGCACTTTTGAATTAGCAGTGGCGGGTAAACGCGCCTAGTTTTTTTAATGTACGGTTTTTCTTATCTGCCTCCACAGATGTTGACCTTGTTAGTCAGCACGCATCAGTGGCTGTGTGCGTACCCGTGTGTATTATGTAAGTTGTACACAAATAGTGTGACTCAGCTGGTTCAAGTTTTCTTTTCCCCCTTGGTTGTGAATGTGAGTGGTAGGTACGATAAAGAGCAGAGAACGGCAAATGCGCCTCCCATTCAAAGATTCTTGCCGAGACGGAAATTCCTAATTCATCCATGTACCTTGGCTGTGAGTACCGGCGTGCAAACACAAAGACGCCGCGAACGGCTGGTTGATACAAGGCGCGCAAGCAGCCAGAAAAATAGAGGGGTGGGCGAATGAAACAAAGGCATTCTCGAAAACTTTTAGCGCGACTGAGACGAAGCACAAAGAGAAGGACACAAACAGAGCAGTTTGTACAGAACAGAACAGCCCTGTTCTAACACCCGAAGTTTATTGAAGCGAATTTCAACCACCTTTCAAGTGAACAACGCTCGCGCATAAATTACCTGCCATCAAAATACTCACGCAGCTTACTTAGTTCACAATCCAAAAGGCAAACACACTGTTCGCGTTTCCTTCTTTGTAGTTCGCCTCGTCGAGCTGAACGTTTTCAAGAATGAAACAGTCACACAATGCGCACACCACTGTCACGTAGCGTGCACATCTACACACCCGAAAAGAATGCATTGCATATGCTAAACGCAGACTCGCTGCTTTCTGAATCATTTACAAGTGTACTTTGTATGATAACACGGTATACGTGAATCAAAAATTGAAGCGTAATGGCCGACACGTGCGTTGATATAGAAAAAGGGCGTGAGCCGAGAAAGTGGCATTGTGTGTGTATGCACCTGTTTGTGAGCATGAAGTGCGAAGAACCCGCGTTTGCGAGAGGTTATCCCTTCCTACTGCGTTTACCTCAAATCTCCTTCATCCTTTCCCCAGTGCAGGGTAGCAAACCGGATGTGCGTCTGGTTAGCTTTCCTGTATTTCCTTGCATCTTTATCTATCTCTTTCCCATTACGACCGAAGTACTGAATCGATGATTATGCATAAAGGCGCACAGATCGGCGCGTGTTGACAGAAGCTGTCTGCCGTGCCGCATTGTTTGTAGTACTCAATAGGGCTTGTGTTCTGACGGTAACTCGAACATGGCAGTATGTTACACTTCCGTGCCCAGAGCTGCTGGCCGATTTCGTCCATTCTGTTTGAGCGGTGTTTACAGTCCTTCATGAAAAGTATAGGCGACACACTCCTCGAATCGATCACGAGGCGATGAAGCAGAGTAAAGCTTACACGATTAATTTAGAAGCCCTTTTAACGTGCTAAGACGACCGAATTCACGCAAAAAGGGTAGAAATCAGAAAGAAAACGTTACCTTCTCGGGGAAAAAGAAATCAAGATTACGTGACTCCTTCCTTACGTGTTTTCTAAAACGATGGGAAGTTCAAAGGCATCCTATAATTTCTCTTATCAGTCGACTGTATTGAACTTCTTGCCCTTTTTCAGCAAGCTATATCGGCCTACTTGTCACAAAGCTACAATGTCATGCGATGACGCCATTTTGTCTTCACAAATATTCGTGGCTTATGAGGTTGTGATCAAGCATATGGCTACCGTCACTATGCAATGTTTTTCGCATATCCTGCGCACACTCGGACGCCGTGTATGGTCACTCCTGTTTCATGTGGTATTTAGGGCTTTTTACTCTGCAAAAAAAGGAAAACTTGGATTTCTCGGCATATCACGCAAATGCAAGACCTGCTTACCAAACAAAACGACCGTCTGCTTCGTGCTCGATGAAAGTTGTTTAATGCGCGTCAACCCCCTCCCCCGCCCCGTTCTTAGGGTCATAAAATACCACAACGTATTCGTTTCATTGACAAATTAGAACGTGCACGACCTTAGGCCTAAAAATGTGAGGTGCAATAACAAAGTTCCAAAATGAACAATGCAGTTGAGTTTGTAGCAATACGAAGAAAAGAAATACTTTGTTGAATAGGGGCAACGTTATAAGTCCTCCTACATACAGTATACTTACGTAATATTAGCACCAAGTACAAGATAAATTTGTCAAGGTAAGGCGTGTTGGCAGATCTGCGATTGCTATATTGAAGCAGCTCAGCAAAACTTTGTCGCAAGCATTCATACAATACATATTCGCAAGAATTGATTGACTTGTGGGCTGTAACGTCCCAAAACCACCATATGATTATGGGAGATATGCCGTACTAGAGAGCTCCGGACATTTCGACCACCTGGGGTCTGTCCCTCTATGCGTCCATCCGTCTGTCTGTCTGTCACTCACACTAGCGCCACCTGATGAGTGAGTCATACAACTAGGTGGTTACGAACCGCTCACAAAAAGACATGCATGGCCATACCCGTGGTTTTTGGAGCTTCGCCTCTAAAGATCGGTAATTTTGACGAGTCTTTCACCACGGGCACTGCGAAAGAAGTGACGGGCTCACAATGCGTATTCAGTGAACCACAGACGCGCCCAAAAGCTGCATCACGTGACGTGCGCAACCAGCCGTGTATCTTATTTGGTATTTATTTCGTACTTCTCACTTGTGCTAATACATGCATCACCATTGCAGTCTCACGCTGACAGTAAAGTAATTTACCCAAACGCATTGATTGAACCGTATTAGAAACTGTTATATATTGCCGGAAATGAGTACTTCCAAGTAGCTAGCTAGGTGCATCTCTTTCAGTGATGGTCTAGTAGCCCTGGTGATGTAATGTTGACCCAAAGGCCATGGTATCGAATGTCAGCCGTGTTTGGATGAAGAGCAACTGAAGTCACGTGCACATGTCTTTAGGTGGTCGACATTTCCAGAGCTCTCGACTAAGGCATCTAACAACGTCACGTGGTTTCAGGCCCTCAAACCCCAACGAATTTATTACTGAATGGGGAGAGATATATGGTATGAAGAAAGGCAGGAAGGTAAACCGGAATACATCGCGAAATAGCGGTAGCGACCGTGTTTGCCTAAGATTTCAATAGACCTAGCAATACATAGCTTACTACGTTCAGACACACTTGCTCGAAATTGCGCAGAAAAGCTTTCCACAAACCAAATGGTGGCTATGGGCCGGGCGCTCGTGAAAAAAGTAGACCTTGAAAGGAAACACTGAAGCTATGAGCAAATAAAATATTTACCGGGGTCCACACCAGTCGAAGCTTGCGGTGAAAAGCTTGGTTGATTGATTGATATGTGGGGTTTAACGTCCCAAAACCACTATATGATTATGAGAGACGCCGTAGTGGAGGGCTCCGGAAATTTAGACCACCTGGGGTTCTTTAACGTGCACCCAAATCTGAGCACACGGGCCTACAACATTTCCGCCTCCATCGGAAATGCAGCCGACGCAGCCGGGATTTGAACCCGCGCCCTGCGGGTGAAAAGCTTGGTAACGGAGCGTACAACATGCATAGTGGTTGGGACGAACAGTCGTTAACGTGCTCATTCATAGCTCTGGCCTCGACGTCTTCCATGCCGCGTTTGAAGCCATGCTCCGAAAAATCGACGCTAATAAGAAAGTACCGCCTTCAGGTGAGAGCGCTCGAGGTGGCGTTCGCTATGTTCCCAAACGCGTTGTTGAAGTAAGCGCCGCCTGGCGGGTAACCCAAGTGCGCGATCACGAAGCGGCTGGCTGTAGTCGGCGCATGCGCTGCGAAAGAAAGGGTCACGTAGGAATTTGGTCCGTTGTCTGTTTATCCCTCATAACGCATGAGTTAGCTGAGGACAGTTCTTTTAGTTCGAGGACTGCGGTCAGTTTTATATGTGCATAGTGGCATGGAGTGATAGAGTGGAACTAGTTCATATGAATTCAACGGCAATGTTCACGTTGGCCGCGTTTTGTCGTGCTCGAGGGTGTACATTCGATTTTCGGCCAAGCCAGCCGCATTTCGATGAGGGAAACGAAATGTAGGGAAAACTCGTGTATTGCGATGTACGTTAAGGAATTCAAATTGGTCAAGATAAACCCCCACCCCCACGCGCATACGCACAAGCAAACACACCCACACACATACACTCAAACACACTATAAGGCACTTCCAATTAATCGTGGTTTGTGCACGCGGTTATCGACACGTACACATCTGCAACGTTTATTCAAACATTCATACATTTCTGCAACTAATGCGAGCACGAGTGATAACACTAGAAAGAGCAGTGCCGCTACTGAGTTTTTATGTGTCCTTTCAATGCAGGAAACATAAATGTTGCAAAAAGAATATCGGCACAATTAAATCCGAAGAAGGCCACGAGCAATGTGGATTGTGTCTTATTTTAGTCGCGTCTAATGACAGCCGCCACTAGCTTGATGCCTTTGCATTTGCGCTTATTTCTTTTTAGTTGCGCTCTGGTCTTCTTTCCCGCGCACTTCCGGTCAAGCACTTAAACACGGGTTTTCGAATATACAAAATCAGCCGTGTGAAAAATGAGACTGGTGCGATATTGATGGTTCAGGTGAAGAGTAATATGAGATACATATGATAGCAGTGCAATCAACACACTTCATACTTGCGTGAAGGTTGAGTTCATTTATCACAGGGGACAGTTTTCTCCAGAGCAGTGTGACTCAATATGTGCGTACCCATTAGAGCAGGCATTCTTTAACTTTCCAGCCTTAGGGAACACCAGTGGAAGCCCTAATGTTTTTCTTGAACAGGGAGTGAATTAAAAAGCCGAAAGGGAGGCAGGGGGATAGGTGATAAATCCGCTCGACGCGCGCAACCCCACAGTTACCACTGCCCACCATGGGTAGTTTTTTTATGATCAAATTATATATACGTTAATGCACATCCGTCAGTGAAACCAGTCAGGACACGTGAGTGGCGACCGCAATCAGATAAAACTGATAAAACGTCATCGTCGCGCCGTCGGATGTTGCGCGTCTGGTGTCGAAACATCACTGCCCACGTGCTTATATTTTCAGCACCCCCAGCTGAAGCCTCGTAGAGGGCTAGAGGATTGCATGTAGTGTTATGCGGTAGCGTTAGCTGTCCGTGTTCTAACTGTCGCTAACTCAGTTGGACGGACCGGCGTGGGCGGTTAAAAGAACACCACTGCTTTTGCATTTACCAGACAGATAACACAAAACAGCAAGACCTTCTCAACATATGAGATTAGTCTTAACAGTGCTTTTCGACTAAATACATATTCGATGTCAGACCTCTCAGTGTCAGAGTGGTGAGGAGATATTACCGATCTCAATTGCGAAACAACGACGCCATTAGAAAGTTTTAGAATACCGTACGCAAAGCATGTGGGGGTAGCGTCAGCGTTCGTCACTCAACGGGAACCCGCTGGAGGTTAGCGTCCGACACATGTCCTACTCAAAGGAAAAGCTCTGCGTCACGCTGCTGAAAAGCTTTATATTATTGCACACTGGTTGTTCGAACCATAGCTTGGGGAGGGGGTATGGACAACTGCGAACTTTTTAAAGAGCCCAACGACACCATGGTGCACCCGCTCACCACTTTTGATGTTTGCCTGCTTTTTGTCAACTGAGGTTGACCTAAAGCAAGCGAAAGCAAAACGCCATGATGTATTTATTGTCAAAGTAAGACAGTGTTACAAAACTGATTACGAGGAAAAGAACGTCTGAACAGGAGCTTTCAACACTGTGCTTGAGCTAAATAGACGTAGTAACGAAAAGTTGTCGGTGTCCGCGCACTGTCAATGGTATTTAGAATACCAGGGCATCCACAGTCGCCGATGATAATCATATGCAAATTTAGAAGGTGAAGCATCAAGACAACAGGAAAGATAGCCGCTAAAAGATGCAAATACAAAATGCTCCCCCGTACGGCAGAGCATGCTCGTCTGCGCACGCAAGAACAGCAATCTTTCACTATTTTTTCTGTCGACGCCATGTGGCTTCGTCCGCAGCACGGTGCGGTTTCTTAAGTTTCAACGATTGGTGTTGGTGGTGCGCCTCTGGGAAATGGAAAGCTGACCTAAGGAGTTTTGCCCGAAGAGGCTGTCACAGAACGAGCGCTCAAAATGGGCGCGCCACCAACTTCTTGCGATAACGCGCGGGAGAGACACGGCGATGTCAACGAAAAAAAAGAGAAAACAAGCATCCAAGGCTCCCCGGGCGCGCGACGCTCTCCCCTCGGAAGCGTGGCTTCGCCGATGAACATCCTCACCCCACATCGGCAGCCGAGCAAGCACTGAAAATTTCTAGAAGGAAAGGGGTGTGTTATGCTGGGTTGAGTCATCGGTCGGGGACGGCCCTCGTACCGCCTCGCGCCTCCTCCCAGCCTTCGCTACGTATCACGCCGACGAAATGACGAGAACTTTCTGGAATATCGATCGGAAGGTATTTAACCGAGCAGCGGAGATGAGAGATCAGGAGAAGACGGAAGTTAGCGCTAGAGCGCGTAGGGTATACCACCGTGTAGTCGGCGAAGGTTTTGTCCGTAGAGACAAAGCAGGAGAAGACGGAAGTTAGCGCCAGACATTTCGATCACCTGGGGTCTGTCCCTCTATGCGTCCATCCGTCTGTCTGTCTGTCACTCACCCTAGCGCCACCTGATGAGTGAGTCATACAACTAGGTGGTTACGAACCGCTCACAAAAAGACATGCATGGCCATACCCTGGTTTTTGGAGCTTCGCCTCTAAAGATCGGTAATTTTGACGAGTCTTTCACCACGGGCACTGCGAAAGAAGTGACGGGCTCACAATGCGTATTCAGTGAACCACAGACGCGCCCAAAAGCTGCATCACGTGACGTGCGCAGCCGTGTATCTTATTTGGTATTTATTTCGTACTTCTCACTTGTGCTAATACATGCATCACCATTGCAGTCTCACGCTGACAGTAAGTAATTTACCCAAACGCATTGATTGAACCGTATTAGAAACTGTTATATATTGCCGGAAATGAGTACTTCCAAGTAGCTAGCTAGGTGCATCTCTTTCAGTGATGGTCTAGTAGCCCTGGTGATGTAATGTTGACCCAAAGGCCATGGTATCGAATGTCAGCCGTGTTTGGATGAAGAGCAACTGAAGTCACGTGCACATGTCTTTAGGTGGTCGACATTTCCAGAGCTCTCGACTAAGGCATCTAACAACGTCACGTGGTTTCAGGCCCTCAAACCCCAACGAATTTATTACTGAATGGGGAGAGATATATGGTATGAAGAAAGGCAGGAAGGTAAACCGGAATACATCGCGAAATAGCGGTAGCGACCGTGTTTGCCTAAGATTTCAATAGACCTAGCAATACATAGCTTACTACGTTCAGACACACTTGCTCGAAATTGCGCAGAAAAGCTTTCCACAAACCAAATGGTGGCTATGGGCCGGGCGCTCGTGAAAAAAGTAGACCTTGAAAGGAAACACTGAAGCTATGAGCAAATAAAATATTTACCGGGGTCCACACCAGTCGAAGCTTGCGGTGAAAAGCTTGGTTGATTGATTGATATGTGGGGTTTAACGTCCCAAAACCACTATATGATTATGAGAGACGCCGTAGTGGAGGGCTCCGGAAATTTAGACCACCTGGGGTTCTTTAACGTGCACCCAAATCTGAGCACACGGGCCTACAACATTTCCGCCTCCATCGGAAATGCAGCCGACGCAGCCGGGATTTGAACCCGCGCCCTGCGGGTGAAAAGCTTGGTAACGGAGCGTACAACATGCATAGTGGTTGGGACGACAGTCGTTAACGTGCTCATTCATAGCTCTGGCCTCGACGTCTTCCATGCCGCGTTTGAAGCGATGCTCCGCAAAATTGACGCTAATAAGAAAGTACCGCCTTCAGGTGAGAGCGCTCGAGGTGGCGTTCGCTATGTTCCCAAACGCGTTGTTGAAGTAAGCGCCGCCTGGGGTAACCCAAGTGCGCGATCACGAAGCGGCTGGCTGTAGTCGGCGCATGCGCTGCGAAAGAAAGGGTCACGTAGGAATTTGGTCCGTTGTCTGTTTATCCCTCATAACGCGTGAGTTAGCTGTGGACAGTTTTTCTTAGTTCGAGAACTGCGGGCAGTTGGACAAGTGCATAGTGGCATAGAGTGATAGAGTGGAACTAGTTCATATGAATTCAACGGCAATGTTCACCATGGTCGCGTTCTGTCGTGTTCGAGGGTGTACATTCGATTCTTGGCCAAGCCAGCCGCATTTCGATGAGGGAAACGAAATGTAGGGAAAACTCGTGTATTGCGATGTACGTTAAGGAATTCAAATTGGTCAAGATAAACTCCCCACCCCACCCCCACGCGCATACGCACAAGCAAACACACCCACACACATACACTCAAACACACTATAAGGCACTTCCAATTAATCGTGGTTTGTGCACGCGGTTATCGACACGTACACATCTGCAACGTTTATTCAAACATTCATACATTTCTGCAACTAATGCGAGCACGAGTGATAACACTAGAAAGAGCAGTGCCGCTACTGAGTTTTTATGTGTCCTTTCAATGCAGGAAACATAAATGTTGCAAAAAGAATATCGGCACAATTAAATCCGAAGAAGGCCACGAGCAATGTGGATTGTGTCTTATTTTAGTCGCGTCTAATGACAGCCGCCACTAGCTTGATGCCTTTGCATTTGCGCTTATTTCTTTTAGTTGCGCTCTGGTCTTCTTTCCCGCGCACTTCCGGTCAAGCACTTAAACACGGGTTTTCGAATATACAAAATCAGCCGTGTGAAAAATGAGACTGGTGCGATATTGATGGTTCAGGTGAAGAGTAATATGAGATACATATGATAGCAGTGCAATCAACACACTTCATACTTGCGTGAAGGTTGAGTTCATTTATCACAGGGGACAGTTTTCTCCAGAGCAGTGTGACTCAATATGTGCGTACCCATTAGAGCAGGCATTCTTTAACTTTCCAGCCTTAGGGAACACCAGTGGAAGCCCTAATGTTTTTCTTGAACAGGGAGTGAATAAAAGCCGAAAGGGAGGCAGGGGATAGGTGATAAATCCGCTCGACGCGCGCAACCCCACAGTTACCACTGCCCACCATGGGTAGTTTTTTATGATCAAATTTATATACGTTAATGCACATCCGTCAGTGAAACCAGTCAGGACACGTGAGTGGCGACCGCAATCAGATAAAACTGATAAAACGTCATCGTCGCGCCGTCGGATGTTGCGCGTCTGGTGTCGAAACATCACTGCCCACGTGCTTATTTTCAGCACCCCCAGCTGAAGCCTCGTAGAGGGCTAGAGGATTGCATGTAGTGTTATGCGGTAGCGTTAGCTGTCCGTGTTCTAACTGTCGCTAACTCAGTTGGACGGACCGGCGTGGGCGGTTAAAAGAACACCACTGCTTTTGCATTTACCAGACAGATAACACAAAACAGCAAGACCTTCTCAACATATGAGATTAGTCTTAACAGTGCTTTTCGACTAAATACATATTCGATGTCAGACCTCTCAGTGTCAGAGTGGTGAGGAGAGATTACCGATCTCAATTGCGAAACAACGACGCCATTAGAAGTTTTAGAATACCGTACGCAAAGCATGTGGGGGTAGCGTCAGCGTTCGTCACTCAACGGGAACCCGCTTCAACAACTCAACAGTCATTTTTCAAAGGGATACCGCAAATCAAGAAAAGATACGCCTGTGAATTGCACATCAAGCAGAACTCCACAATCAACATGGGAGCCGACATACGGTAACACACAGTGAGATCTCCAGAATGAACAGAGGAGGTGCCTCAGGCAGGCTGGCCGACGTTTGGACAGGATGACCTGTTTTTGCCTTTGACAAATATAGGTCCTCCAATCGAAAAGTGGATCAGCCTGTCTGAAGCACTTCGTCTGTTCATTCAGCACATCTCACCCCAAACAAAGTTTGATGAGGGTCCCACAGATTGAATAGAGACTCCAAGTATTATACTTCTATTTTCGTGTGAAGAGAGCAATCACATATTTCTTTCATTTTCAAAAATAAAGAAACGCCCCTCAAAAGACGAGAATAATCACATATATAACAATACTAGTTAGCGTTGGTAACGTTTCCCTAGAGAAATGATTCTTTTATTCTGTACTCACTACAACAATGTGAGAAAACCCAAAGGGCTAGCTTCATGTTCTTTTTTTTTTTTCAAAGTATAAGACTCAAAGGCCGAGCATTCCAATATGTGAAAAAAAAATTGGCAGATCCCACGTACAGTGGGAATCGATAATATGCGAAGCATGAAGGAGAAATCCTGATTTGTCACTTCAAAATCAGCACAACTTTACGAGGTGGAGGTGAATGATGTCGTACACGTCTTCCGCGTCATGGTTACCATGTTTGAATGTGCCGTTAGCCTCAATCTATTTACGTCACGTGATACCAAATTTAGTATATGTGGAGCTAGCAAAACGGTCGTGAGCATGCTTTGAGCGTGGTATGTTGTCGTGTTCTTACAAGACAGGCTTGTCAGGATTATCATGTTTCACCATCCATATACTTTCGTCATCCATTGACGTCACGTAACACTAAATTTGGTATACATGGAGCTATAAAAACAGCAGCGAGTGCATCATAAAGTGCCCACTATACACCAATGTAGCGTTGACGGACGCTCGGCGCAGCGATGCTACGTTAGCAAAACGCGAGCACTCTATAGTCTGACGCCATATGCGATGGGCGCGACCAGCGTCTGTCAGCGTGGCCCGACGGCAACCAGCACGAAAATGCGACATTCTGCATTCAGCGCCGATGCGTTACCCAGACAGCACTGCGTCTCCCTCTTTTATTGACGAAGGAACGCCGGATGCGCTGAAACACGCGTGCGTCAAAGCAACGAAGCGCGGGGCGTGCCTGCGAGTATATGGCAGGGCCGGCGCCTGGCGTGGCAACGCCGGTGTGACACGACGAAATGAACGCTGGTGAGCGCGTGCACCACGTCACGTCGAAATGTATTGACGCCTTGACTGTTGCATGTCGTCATGTTCTCACATGGCACGCATCTCAGGTTATCATGTTTGCACCAGTCACATACCTTCGTCATCCATTGACGTCAGGCAACGCCCAATTTGGCATATGTCAAGCTAGTGAAACGGCCGCCAGCGCATCATGAGTGTGGCATGTAGTCACGTTGTTACATGGCACGGATGTCATGATTATCACGTTTGTATGTGTCATTTACCTTTGTCATCCGTTCGCATCGCGTAGTAAGGAATTTGGTACATGTGAAGCTAGCGAAACGGCCGTGAGCGCTTCTTGTGCGTAGCACGTAGTCATGTTGTTACATGAGACGCATCTCATGTTTATCAAGTTTGCACCAGTATCATACTTTCGTCATCCAATCATGTCCCGCAATACCAAATTGGGTATAAGTGAAGCTAGCGAAATGGCCGCTAGTGCATCATGAGCGTGGCATGTAGTAATGTTGTCACATGACACGCATTTTAAGATTATCATGTTTGCACCAGGTGACATACCTTCGTCATCCCTTCACGTACTGTAATTCCAAATCTGCTACTTGTGACGCTAGCGAAACGGCCACGAGCGCATCATGAACGTGGAGTGGACATGTTTTTACATGACACGCATGTCATAGATTTCATGTTAGGGTCTGACGCTTGTGTTCGCCATGCAATCATGTCATACCATGCCAGTTTTGCAACACGCCTTGTGAACGATACCACCGCAAGAGCTGCAGGACCATGAAATGTAAATCATCACATTTATGACAAACATGTCGTCATTTTTGTGTTATGACTAGTAAAACATGTTTTTCGTACAGTCATGTTACGTCATACAAAGGTTGATATCAATACCATTATCGAAACGGCCAGGAGAGCTAAAAGTCGTAGGCGGCTAGATAGATAGATAGAATGATAGATAGATAGATGATAGATAGATAGATAGATAGATAGATAGATAGATAGATAGATAGATAGATAGATAGATAGATAGATAGATAGATAGATAGATAGATAGATAGATAGATAGATATGCTCAAAGTAACCAAAGTTCACTAAGAAATGCTTCGCATTATTAATTTTTGGGGTGAGATGTGGCAGCAACGACATGGGTGTAATGTTCTGCACGTGTTGTGGTGGTGTAGTGGAATCAGTGATCGTGGATGCCGACCTGCATGTAGGTAGCAAAATGAACTTCACTGCATAAAGACGTATTTCCGCAGAATACACACTAAGGCTCCTCTAACAATTTTTTTATTTATTTTTATGCCAAAACGCTAACGAGGTGTTTGGCGTGTGGTCGCAAAGTGCTAGAATGCTAATACCAGGCAAATACCAGGCTGTGCTAATACCAGGCTGTCAAATACTGGGCGTCACTGGCTGCCCTGCGAAAGCTCTAGAATGAAGGTACCCAGAATCGAGCCTACCGGACACCCAGAGGACTTTTAATTAAATTGAAGCCACTATTGGGCGACTAATCAAGGTTCGTGTAGGACCGGTGTATCCCTACGCCCGGCGATACCGACTGAGATTTGAAATCTGCGCAATATCAGTTTCGTTCGTTTTGTGGCAGATGGATATATTTCGCTGCACGGTCCTGGTTATATTCACGTATAGCGCAGACACTCGCACTATGACGGTTTGGTGAAAATTACAGCTTCCGTGTGTTTTCGAGCTGTTCTGGGTCCTTTCTCGTAAAGGAGAGGTCTTTGCTCTGTCTCTAAACATACACAGAGAGTAGCAAGAAATGTAATTGGGCTTGTATTGGCTTCATTACGCCATCAGACAAAAATGCAAGAAAACAAGAAAAATAGAACGTGGGCACCTACTTACAGGTAGAAACGCTTCGTGTTTATAAAACTGAAAACTTTCTACTATTTGATATCTCACACCTATGATGAAAGATGGCGACTCACAATAGAACTTTAGAGCACGCTATGCGCGGCCTCGTGAATGTGTTTTTCGACACCACTCACGCTATACTAACCTGAGTCTCTGTAAACTGAGAAACGTCTCTGATCACCAAATTCCCATCTCGTAGCATAAATGAGTTGCTCAAGTTTGCAGAAAGCTACTAGTATAAGGAAGTAACAAAGCATGAAAAATTGGGTTTACACGCTTCCTATGCTTTCAGCCTTTTAATGGGGTAATCTACCTCATCGTCTGAAATCACGTGCCTTCCAGTTTAAACACGATAATGAATGGAAATGAAAAAAAGTGCAGCATCAAGCGTATTCTATCACTGTCGATTGCTATCGCGTCTCAACGGAAGCACACGAAACGCAGCTCAGTTCCGCACACAGGCGCATTTTGCGAATCGACACGAACTCACGTGCGAAATCTCCAAAAGGTCACAGATGTTTAGTCAGATCAACTTCGAGTATTTTACAGTGACAGGTATATGCAGCACCTACTTTCAAAATGTGCGGTGATCAGTCTGTTGTCTGCGCTTCGATAAAAATCATTATTCACCAAAAGAAAAAAAATAGGGATTGAAAACAAGGTTACTGTTGTCACGAAGCCTCTATATGGTATCCACTATTACAGAAACAAGTTTCACGAAGCATTTTGGGCGTCTCATGAATATTGTTAAGGCACCTTGGTGAAGTAAAGCCGTACATCATGAAGAAGATAAGTCAAGCCATGTTCAATAAATCATTCAGTTCAATTATATGGTTATAGTAATACAGCACGAGGTGCTAAAGTTTCAAAGGAGAGGACAGAGGGATCTCCTATTGCTAAATGAGTGGGGTAATTACAAAAATACAATGAAAGATGCGGACTTGCGAGCAATTATTGGCCAGCTTGATTAACAATGGCAAAATAATCAATACACAACGCAATGGTAATATTACAGAACAAAACATGAAGATAATCAGAAGCAAGTGATAAAATTGAAGTGTCAAAGCAAAATAAAGAGGCATAGATGGCAAATTCAACTATTCAGTGGTGTCAGTTAAACAAAGAAAATGTTAAATATTAAGCTAGCACAGGAGATGCTGAAAGTTTGTTAACCGTTAATTACACAACGTATATTAGGTAATGAATTCCTGAACGAACAAGTTCTCGCTGTGCGAGCTGAAAGTATAAATGTTTTGTGATGATTTTATTTCGAAGGACACTGAATTAAAGTAGCTATGCTTGCAATTAGGGTTGAAGATAAGCTTGGGAAGTAGGTTTGTAGAAGATGGTGATTTGGGAGTACGAGTAATAAGTATTCGTACTAGCAACTTGTGGCACCTTCTCGTTCTCACCAACTAACGGTATCGGCATCGGTGCCAAGACCAAGACGCTACGAGAACGCACGCAATCAGAAGTTGTGTCATTGACAATTTTTCTAGGTGAATAAGCAACTCCATCTTCGGTGACATAAGTTTTATTGCTTGTCCACTCCCTCAACCCATGCGTAAGCGGGCACTGCTTCCATGCCAATGGCAGCTACGCTTATTTCAGTGGCAGCTAAGATTTGTTAGACAGCACTCATCGTGTAGCCAACGCCTGCATAAAAACCTCCGCCAGTCACTTTCGCCTGATGAGCAGAATATTGAAGGGGCAACAGCAAGGTAAATGGCGTTTATAGAGACTTGTAATGGCTTAGGATAGACCAATTGCAGACTCTGAGGCGTTCCTTGGGGTTCAAAGCTTCGTGATTTTTATTGCTGATGAAACGCTTAGGGTATGCGGTGTCGTATTATTTCTTTTGTGCCAATATGAAACGAAACAATTGTACCAGCAACTACATGCTTGAATTGGTAAAAATACGTGGCCTGTTTCAGTATGAACTCTAAGCTATTAACTTTTTAGTAGCTTTCATATTTGAGTGTTTTATGTCTCTACGCGAGCATCGCTGTACGCAATAAACAAGTGCGAAAAATGTGTGCAAACGTTATAGATGTAAAAATGTTGTCCACTTTTTAAGCTCGCACACCAAATATTTCGTAGATTTCAAGGTGACATTTTATAAATATAATGAACCTAAAATCGCATATAATATTGGCGATAAGAGAGATCAGGACTTTCTTTATTGATTTTTTTCTTGAACCTTGTTGCAACGCCTTCCTGGGGGGGTGTGTGTTTGACACAACTATATATACATAGCAGTCCGCTTAATGTCTCATATGATCCAAACGTTTATACGCCTTATTCAGCTTAATACAACCAGTGTATCATTTAAACAGAAGTAAACTGGGAACGTATGAGGTTCACTAACGGCCAAAGGTGCCGAATGCTTGATTGTGGCAGCAGTGCCATAGAAATATAACAGCGCAAATATAAATCCACGGGCCAAAGTGGAAGCAAAAGTGTGTGCTGAATAGCAGAGTATTGAAGTCCTGAATGCAGGTATTCAGCTATACCACCAGTGGCCCACCCGTTTCGCGGAGCGTGAAGTCTTATCACTTGGCCGCTGAAATAGAGGTGCTAACAACACTTAATCCCAAGGGTGGTGGAGTCCGTGAGTGAAGTCATAAAAAAAGTCACAGCTTTTCCGCAAAGGCGAAGCAATGAACGCGATAGTAACAAATTGAAAGGTCAGGCGCAGATGCAAAGAAGATCGAAACGTGTACCGCGTTTTTCAAGCAAAAATGAACCACTAAACGTACTCACAAGTATAGATGCACGTGAACAAGCGTCTCATTTGTTACTTCGCTGTGTCTGAGCACCAGCAGCAAAATCCAGCCGAGAGTGTCCATATAATTGCTATTGCAATAAAAACTAAGTTCACATCACTCTACCACTAAAGCTTGAAGATTAGACGCTACCTACGCCGATGAAGCGTGCCACTGGAGGTCGTGGTTCGTTAGCGGGCATCCATCGTGTCGGTGGCCTTCGAAAAAAAATAACATCGATCTTCTACTATCGCCTCCGGCAGAACCTTCTGGCGGCATATGAAGGCGTAAGAGGCAAATACAGAGCTTCAATGCTCTTTTTGGTTGAGTAATGATGGCTTTAGTGGAGTTCCTCAGGAAGAGTCTCAAAGGCCCATGGGGTCTATGTCAGTGGAACATAGTACGGAGTCACTTCGATAAATAGGTGTGTGAATTCCCTTGTAGAGGATAATATTGCTACATGCATGCATATTGATATTCTAGGGGGCGACACACGTGTGTGCCTGACGAAGAAGACGAAGGATTGTCTCCGCTCTGTGCAGCTCTGACAGCTACAGAGAACTCTCGAATTCTAAAGACATTCAAAACACTACTACCCCCGCAGTTGAGACTCCTGAGATTACTATGGGTACCGGGACACTGTGGATTTAAGATTAAATGAATTAGCCGATTCCTTAGCATGAGCCGCACTTGATGGCCCAGTGTTATCCGTACTGCCAGATGTTGTATATATTGCAGCAATAAAATATCGAAAATCAGCAATCTCCACTGATAAGATAAAAAAGTAACTACATGGACAGAATATAACCACTCCAAGTTTCCATGGCAACCCCGCTGGAGCCAGTCCAGAAAGCTCGAAGTTTTCATTACTAAATTTCGATGTCGTGTCCCCCCCCCCCTAAACATCTATCTACACAGATCTGGTCAGACATCATCACCCATCTGCGCATTCTGCGGAGAAATGGAATCACTAGAACATTATTTTTTGTATTGTCGCCGATACGCTATACTTCGAAAAACGTTACTAGTTATTCCGTTTCTGAAAATAGGCGTTAGATTGACGGCGGAAACTGCACTAAGCTTTTGTGCCTCAGTTTTAGGAAGTTGCCACAGGGATGCTTTCAATGCCCTTTTAAGTTATATTTAGGCAACCAAGCGTATACCTTTGTCACCTTCAATCATATAAACATTATTTAGTACTCCCCCTCCCCAAAATTCTAAATGTCAACAGGAAAGTAAACGCAGCTGAGTGGTATTCACAACACCTGAAATCTCAAAATTCCTAAACCTGACTTTTTTTTATTTTTTTTCTCGTTTGCTCTGTTTTTATGTGGTTTTCCTTACATTAGTCATATTATAATACAAATTCATTACACATAGTTCAATGATCACAGAAAACCTACACTACGCTTTCTTGGCCAATCCCCCTGAATGGTTATGAGCCATCAGTCCAGGGAAACAAACAAACAAAGCTTGATTGCTGGTCAACTGGTCACGTCATTACCGCTGGTTTCAATTACATCTAATCCACAGCCTCGTCGATACGGCGTCTCTTGTTTTCCGTAACATATTTGGTGGAGGTGGAATGTTCCCCGTCCTCACCACGAAGCTTTGCAGTGGCCGCACAGTTCAGTCTCTGGCCATGGCTAGCAATGACAACAACCCATCAGCATCTCCATCTGTAGCTCCAGCCACTACATACCTGATGATGCCCCACCCCCGTGATCCCGGTACATTTTCCAAACAACCTGGGCTTGACGTTGACCGCTGGCTCCGTATATACGAGCATGTTAGCCAGACACATCGATGGGACCCTGCCATCTTGCTGGCCAACGTAATATTTTACTTGGACGGCACCCCACGTGTTTGGTTCGACGTCCATCAGACCGAGCTCTCCAGCTGGAATATCTTCAAGGAGCGACTACGCGACCTCTTTGGAGACCCGTCCGGTCGCCGGATGGAAGCGCGAAAAGAACTCGCCACTCGTGTGCAGTCCTCAACTGAGTCGTATGTCTCGTACATACAGGACGTGCTCGGGTTGTGCCGGAAAGTGGACGAGCAAATAACAGAGAGTGACAAGGTGGGCCACATACTCAAGGGCATCGCGGACGATGCCTTCAACTTGCTCGTGTACACCAACGTACCGACCGTAGATATGATTTAAGGAATGCCGCCGCTGCGAAATGGCCAAAAGCCGCCATGTTTGCTTCAGTTTACGCGGCTACCAAACACGGCTGTAACATCAACCTGCACTGATCTCGGTGCCGCACCACCCATGCAGGACAGCGTGATATGTATAGTTCGACGGGAGCTTGAGGCGTCAAGTCCGGCACCATTTCCTCCACATCCGCTCGACCATAATGCCGCACAAATGCCTCCGGTGGTCTCCGTTATTCAAGCCATCGTGAGGCAGGAAATTGCAAAGCTCAGTTTTCCTGTGGCCTGCTCTGCCTCCCGACCCACATCCAGACAAATGACAATAAATGCACCAAGCCATGACTTACATTTTATTCCGCGATCCCGCAATCCGAGGGAATGGAGAACTGCAGACGACAGACCGATCTGCTTCTTCTGCCACCAAGTTGGCCATATCTCCCGCTACTGCCGCCGCACTTAGATGCCCTCAAACTGGAGCCCATTTTCCTCTTCTCGCCCATACGAGGAGTCCCGTCGGTATTCGCCTAGTCGTATGTACCCTTCTTCCTACTTCCCTAACAGCCGCTCCACCGCTCGTTCGCCGTCATTTTAACGCCACCGTTCCCCAACGCCCCAACCACGCCGCTATCAATCGCTGGTCAACTATGGATCCTCTCGGATGGAAAAATAGATAATGCAGCTCCAGGAGGTAGTGCTGCATCAATCGCTACTGATCCCAATCCTCTGTTGACCCCCCCCCCCCACCCCTCAAATACGAACTTGATTCAGGTGTATGTGCACGGTATTTCTTTGACGGCGTTAGTTGATACCGAAGCTCAAGTGTCCATATTGAGTGCTCATCTGCGTCGCCTGCTCAAAAACGTCCTCACGCCAGCAGCGACTAAAGCCCTCCGTGTCGCTGATGGTGGAACTGTGGCCATCACTGGATTGTGTACCACTCGTGTTAGTATGGCCAGCCGCCAGGTCCGCGTTTTATTTACGGCTCTTGAAAATCGCCCTCACGACCTAATCTTCGGCATGGGCTTCCTATCGACGCATTTGGCCCAATCGATTGTGCCGCCGGTACTTTCTGCCTAGAACTTCCTCTTCTCCCGGATTCTCACCCTGAACTCCCGAACAGCCTGTGCACCAGTGACTTCTTCCGGATACCACCTAAAGCTCTCACATTCGTTGAATTCACAACACCCTCTCCCGTGTTCGACGGTGATAATTTCGTGACACCGATTGCTGATGTTTCTCCTGGCGCGCTACATTACTGTCCCACACTCTGTCGTAACCATGGCCTCTAACCAAAATATTTACCTGTTATCAATTTTGGTTTCATAAAACCAGTGCTACCTCATGGAATATCAGTCGCCACGCTAAGACCCTTAATTCACGAACACGTCACCTGTTTTGCGGCAGACGTAAGCCCCGATCACCCACGTCACTCGCAGGATGCCCCGTGCCTCGAGCCAACCTTACGCTCTATGATCGCCCCGGACCTCGAACCTGAGAAATAAGTCGTGTTCTGCCGCCTTCTGGCTTCATACCGCGACGTATTCGACATAGACAGCAGTCTACTAAGCCAGACTTCACTCATCAAGCACAGCATTAGCACACGTGATTCTCATCCCATTCATCGGCGACCATACCGGGTGTCAGCCACCGAGCGTAAAGTAATTCAAAAAGAAGTTACCAAGATGCTAGCTGAAGGAATTATTGAACCCTTTTCGAGCCCTTGGGCGTCCCTGTTGTGCTCGTGAAAAATAAAGGTGGCACGTGGCGCTTCTGCGTGGATTACTGCCATCTGAATAGAATAACGAAAAAGGACATTTACCCCTTAACCAGCATCGATGACGCTCTTGATTGTCTCCGTGACGCCCGATACTTTTCTTCAGTAGACCTACGTTCCGGCTACTGGCAGATTGCTGTCGACAAAAATGACCAAGAGAAGACTGCGTTTGCAACTCCAGACAGACGGCCTATATCAGTTCAAGGTTATGCCGTTTGGGCTATGCAACGCCCCAGCCACGTTCGAGTGAATGATGGACTCTCTGTTACAAGGGTTCAAATGGTCAGCATGTCTTTGTCATCTTGATGATGTCGTTGTATATTCCCCTACATTTGATACCCACCTTCAGCGTTTGTCGGCTATTCTCGGCATATTCCGCACTGCAGGCCGACACTTCCCACCGGATGCCTTCAACCACTTGACATTCCGTCAGAACCGCTCTTCCGCGTTGGCTTGGACCTACTTGGCCCTTTCCCCTTGTCTTACTCGGGTAACAAGTGGATAGCTGTGGCCACCGACTACGCCACGCGTTATGCCATCACACGAGCTCTTCCAACAAGCTGCGCCACAGACGTCACCGACTTCCTCCTCAAGGACGTGATTTTGCAACACGGAGCCCCATGGCAGCTGCTTACATCCCGTAACCGCACCTTTTTGTCGAAGGTCATAGCCGACATCTTGCAGTCCTGTCAAACGAGACACAAGCTGACTACGTCATACCATCCGCAAACCAATGGACTCACGGAGCGTCTAAATTAAACTCTTACAGACATGCTCGCTAAGTATGTTTCTACCAATGAGACCGACTGGAATCTTGCGTTGCCGTACGTCACATTGGCCTACAATTCTTTGCGTCAAGACATTGCCGGTTACTCTCCGATTTTTCTGCTGTTTCGCCGAAACCAACATTGCCTCTAGACACGGTCATACCGTCCCCTGCATTAGCGACCAGTGAATATGCCATGAACGCTATCACTCGGGCCGCTCACGCACGCGAAATCACCCGTACTCGCCTTCTGATCTCTCAAGAGAAGCAACGGCGTCTGTATGACCAACGACACTGCGACGTGCACTTTCCGCCCGGTTCTTTGGTCCTGCTCTAATCTCCGACCCGTCAAGTTGGCTTGTCAGAAAAACTGCTTACTCGCTATACAGGTCCACCGAGTTCTTGGTGTGGTTCCTCCTGTGAAATATGAAATTGGTCCCGTCACCTTGTCACCTTCATGTGCCCAACTGCCTACCAATATTGTACATGTTGCACGCTTGAAGCCCTACCACTCTCCTAGTGACGTTGACATTTAGATGCGCCGAGACGGTGCTTCTGCCGCCGGGGATTATGCTATATGCATACATATTGATATTATAGGGGGCGACGCGCGTGTGTGCCTGACGAGGAAGACAAAGGGTTGTCTCTGCTCGATCGCTGGTGAACTGTACCACCTCTTAATTTCTACTTAAACAGGTCTGGTCTGGCGCCATCCCCTCTGTGCTCAAGCTGTAACGAACCTCAACATATCAACCGTTTTCTTATCACATGTCACCGATTCAAAAATCAAAGAAAAAAACTGCTTCGAAATTTTATTCAGAAAATTAGGAATATCACCTAATACTCCCAATATTTTGTCTTTTGGGGCCATTTCATTGGGACATAGCGACAGGAACATCTGCGGGGCTCTCAGCGAATTCATATAAAACACAAGAAGATTACCTTGCTGAGTCAACCATCAGCTCTCAAATTTTACTAGTCACACTACCACTTATTATTTAGCTGATACACTGCAATGATTCAGCTTTCAGGAGAATTTCACATAACGATCCCACCACAGATATTCAACAAATTCTATTATTTCTCCCCCCCCTTTTTTCTCTTTTTTTACATTGCGCCAAATTAATTTCACAGTCAAAACACAGTAATCATATTCCGCTAATCTAGAAAATCTATAGGTATTTACTTGCATTAACCACCGGCTTCTTGGCCAATCCCCCTTAGTGGGTGAGAGCCACAAAAGAAAGGAACAAGCAAGCAAGCAAGCTGGTGAACTGGTCACGCCATTACAGCTGGTTTCAAACACATCTAATCTACAGCCTCCTCGATACGACGTCTCTTCGTTTCCATAATATTATAACCCAGCTGTGTTGCCAGCGAATGACATCCCGTGGCCACATTTTTTGTGTATTTTTCGTACCAATGGTGAGGTGTAACCTATTCCGCTATCAACAAGTGATGCAGCAGCAAATATTAATATTCACATGCGTATATACATATAAGCGAATAGCAATGAAGGTGTTTTGAAAATTCTGGGTAGTGGGACAGTATACGTTGGCGTATAAAGTCCCATGCGTTTGTGTATACTGTCCATGCGGGTAGTGGGACTGCATACGCTGTTTCGATGTCGCAAGTTGCTTCTATCATTTGTTCGCACTATACACCGCGACAATACGTTCGCGCATGATGTCGCATAGTCTATGTGGAACACGCCTTGCTAAGCTTTTTAAAAATTTTATACGTGACTTTTCCTGAAATATGTGGCCATTAGGTGCTCCACACTTAAGGCATTATATGAGCTAAAAGTTGACGACTTTGCTAAGGCGCAAGTGTGCATAAATATCTGACTAGTGGTGATACTATACGTTGGTTTTGCCTGCGATGATATCATCACGAAGGTGCTCGAAGAACTCGAGGACTTCTCTTTGGAACGAGCATATGCTCAGTGTGCCAAAGCTGGATATGCTAAATATGTGATTTCACCAGCGTCGGCATACGACGGTGTTAGCATACGACGGCCTGCACCACTAGTGTGCTGCAAACTTGGAACAAGTTCCAGACATGCAAGAACTGTTCGCTTTACCGCCAGCAAGACACGAGCGCTTTATTTGAATCCCCGAAACAGGAAACAACCAAAGCGGCATCGTTTGTGTCAGTGAGCACCTGCCCGGAGTCCGTTGTAATCTCGTACCGGAGAGCAACAAACGAAAAGACAACAAATCGGTCACCTTTAGAAAGACTCTTAACCAAAAACACATAAGCTTTGCGGTCGCAAAAAATTAGAAGCGGCCGGATTGCGAAACTAAAATTAGCCGACGCACAACTTTACTAAAGTAGAAGAATGCAGATCCGTCGGCGCAAGAAAACATTTTGCAAGCCGTTGCGAGCGACGAGGCTCAGCACGCGGTACGACATGAAATGACACATTTGTATCGACACTGCCATTGCCCTTGAGTAAACGCCTTGAACCGTTGCGCAGCAGGCTTACGCCGTCGTTTACGGCGGCTGCCTTGTAGCCGATATTTCCAGTGAGGAGACCACGTAAACGTATCATCCCATGCTGAGTATAGACAAGGTGCCCAACAGAGTTGACAAAAGCGCCACACAACGATGACTTTGACCTCCCACGATTCAGTGACATGATTCCAAGACATCCCGGTTACAAGGTATACACCTGTTGTGTCTGGAGAGTGGCCCGTCCGGAGGTTTGTTATATCGGAGATCTTTCCCGACAACCACTGTCTTGAGCACCGGAAATGCTTGTGGTTGCGTTCGCTAGAAGATGGGCCCTTTTCTATCAGGACCATTTCAGCGTCTTCACCTAACGTCTAAGACGCCATGCCGAAATGAATGTTTGTGACTGACCACACGGGCTGCTGCGTAATGCCACGAGGATCAGCCATCTCGCTCACTCGACCAGGTTGACAGGCGCATTCTAGGTAAATGCCGGGCTCGATGACATACCTGGCTGGGCGAATACCATTTTAAATGGTTTGTGACTGACAGCTCGTCGCACACCGGTACCTGTTATTCTGGAAACTCAACAAGCCGCGCAATGAAACCATTCATTTCATAGAGCGCGAAGCACGGACACTAGTGTGAGGAAAGAAAGCCTAAACCATCATGGCTACACGCAGTGTCACGCCGTTTTTATTATGTTTTGCATTATTTAGTGTTGCATTAAACTGGTGCTTCTTTTGATGACACGTCCTAAATAGTTACCGAGCCCTGTTTATGTGAATTCGAAAGCATTCATTGGGCATTTTTATTTGCAGCATTTAATCACTGTTCGCCAATATAAACACTTTGCGTTGCAAGCGTATAACTCAGTTTTTTTAAGTCCACCGCACGAACAGTACCACTGATGTTCTTTTAAAACATTTAATTGTGTATTACCTTTAGCACTGTAAGATTGTAATATTGTTATTCTTCTTTTGCATATATTTGTTTCATATCTCAACTAACATGTCTAGCGAAACACTGATTTGTTCTTCGTGTGAAAAATAAGCGGGTCCATATTTATATAACAAACAGGAAGAAATTTGCAGTGTCTTCAACCAAGTGGCAAAAAAAGGTAATATCAACTAACTTTTCTCTGCCAGCACCTATCATGCTCCACAGCCTTACAGAGGGCGCAATACCAAGAGAGCCGAATACACCGTGCTACCCATCCATCAGAATTGCCTTATCGGATAGCGAATAGGGTATTCCCTTGAGAGCTCATGCCCAGGACAAAGCGCGTCGAAGCTATTTGTCAGGGAATGCAGACTCGTGTCAACAATGCGGCAAGGTGTGTTCGACAGGATATAGCCGCGAAGAGGACCAGACGACCGAGGTGGAGGTAGGCGTTGGCGGTGCGAACCGTGGCCTGCTTTATCTCGAAAACACCTCAGCCAAAGCAGCCTTACACATTTACGTCTAAGCCTCTTCTGGCTTCTCCTCGTACCGCCTGTTCTCGCACGATTTCGGTCCTTATCGGCGTGCTTTGTTTATGGAGGGTGTATGATATACACCATGAAGGCGGCTTATGCAAGCGAGATTCTCGGCGTTCATTGCCTACTTCAAAGGTGCGTTGTTTTACTGTCTTATAAATCTTACGTTATATCGCGCCGCTGCTCTCTTTTCCCCCGTAAACTTTGGGACGCCATCTGTGTGTTTTTAATTTGCCGATGCCCATTCCCTGCTCCATTCATCTGTGTGGTCTAATTTAGAAGCATTACCACCTTCGAGATAGCTTCTAGCAGCAATGTCGTTCTGCTTGCATTCATAAACGTGCTGCAAACAAGGGCGCTCTAAATAAAAATTAAACTACGTAAAATGCAGAAGTGACGCTTTTTTGTTGTGCTCTGCCTCGGAAGGTTATTTCTGGGTGCTATCATCCTGAGCTATATAACCGGCGCTGCATAAAGCGTTCATTGAGCATTATTTTTCTTCTAGCATTTTATATAAGGACACAGGTAAAAATTCTCATTGCTGCATAAGGCTATTTTCTTTTCTGATAATCGTGTCTGAACCTTTTCCTTTGTTTAAAACTTCCCTTTCGTGAACATAAGCATTCGTTTTCCTGCGCTACCGTATGTTTAGTATTACATGATTGAAGTGACTGATAAAGTACACTTCTAAATGTGGAAAGTTTATGATGAAGCATGAATATCGTAGCTACAACTGCTGTGGACCAACATTAGATATTTTCGATAAAACTCTCTCATATACAGACATTAAAATTTCGGCTATCACTGTTTATATGTGTTCGCGCACATACCAGAATTTTTTCAGCACCGTGTCACTCTTAACATCCATCACTGATGACTTCAATATATTTAACTCATCTGCTTCTCTATATTACTATATCATAAACGGCATTCTTACAGCTCCCGAAATCAGTGTGGCGCAGACGCCCCAATTATGTGTCCCTCGATAACCATGCCGTTAGACACTCTGCGAGGCGTGCTGGAGCGTTAAACGTTTCAACGAGCATGCCCAATATGGTGTGTGATTATTTTACTCACTTCTCCATCACCAAAGCCTCCTTAGTTTCTGCACCAAGAAGACGATAAATAAGACTCACGAACCACCGCAATGCAAAGCATACATTGTTTCCTGGTATTGAGGACATTGTGCGCGCCATCTGCCATACCATACTGAATGCGCCAGTTCTCGTCTGATCCCCCAAGCTAAGCAGTATTGGGCTCGGGCAGTACTTGGGAGGGTGAGGGCGTTGCGCGCCTGTTGCCATACGCATGACACAAAGGTTAGTTGGATGTATTTCTGCTTACATTGCCGATCGCGCAGAGAACACCGGCATCGAGGTGCACACTGAAAATGGTGGGGATTGGCTCACGACCAATGCTGCTTTTCTGCTCACAAGTAGAGACACCGCCGCCGAGACCGGCACCAGAACCGTCGCAAAACGAGCTGTTCAACGTTGTTGTGTCAGCATTGCGTCAGTAATGCTCCATAACTGATAAGTTCATGTGGATTTGCCAGGATAAGTTTTGCATAAATTGTGATGCTGTGCCGCGATTCGTAGCATACCAGGATTTTACTATCATGCTCGTAGATATCACGTTCTTAAGGCATAACATTTTTAAGTGCTGTTTATCGAAGACAGAGTTGCAATGCCCGGGGCACCATAACAAAACTTCGACGCCTATCTGTGCCGTCTTATGGTTCTATTCCCAATTAAGATGAATAAGTGCGAAACAGCAATAACAAAAATCGGCTTTTATGCAGAAGCGAGGTTCTTATGACTACTACTAAGCAAAATTGTGCGCTATTTAATTTACGCTACCACACTTACACACGCGTCAGTTTTCGCCATGTATTCATCAGATGTGTTGTAAAACTACTACGCTTCGGTGAGACATGCGTCTTTCACATGGTTGCTCAACTTCCTTGCTCACATAGCCGAGTTATTCCTTGTGTGAATTCTTTTTCTTCTTTTTTCTTGTTCACAAGAGCCGGCGGAGTCACCGAAGCATGCTTTGACATTCAACACAACATTTTCCTTCGCAACTTCATCAATGATGTCTTTTTTTCGTTTTATTTCTTTCCTGGCGACACCGTGGCCTCATATCCTCCATTAAAGTATTGCTTTGCCTTCAAACATTCATCTCACTTTTCGAGCTTCTTCGACGTTCAATTTGTCATTGCAGCAAAGATTTTTTTTCTCTTTGAATTGACAGAGAGGGGTACAGCACAGGTTTTGCCATTTCGTTCTTGCGGTAAACACGCACTTGCTAGACAACGTTTCCTAATGTTGGCGCCTGTCACGATGTCCCATATCCAAAACCTATGCGTGCATTCCCCCAGTGCTTTGAGGCGGGATGTTTTCGGTACTCATTGTCGTGTTTGCTCTACCCTTGAATTTGTCCTCCCCCTATTCAAACGCTGCGAGTCTTTCCTGAAAATGGAAGTAAAGGAGGGCGAATGCAGAGGAATAAGCTTGTGGAACGGCATATCAATTCAGGCACAGCCATCGTCTGAACATATATAGAAAGGTGCAGGTCAGAGACCCGGTAGTTGGCCGTGTGATTGAAATAAATTGGCTGTGGAAAGAGTTGGATACCGCCATATAAAAGGATACCGGAAGGAATAAATGATGATTGGGCGAAATTTCAGTGCAGGAAGCGTTGAATTCCACGTTTTGCCCAGGTTATGTTTTGCGACCTGAAGTGTGGTTTTATGCATGAAAGAGAAACCATGGCCAAGCTTCGCCAATGCATAAATTCTCAGTAAAGATACGTGGAACCATCTGTGATGCGCAGTTTTGGAGCAGGAATATGTTACTTATTACTTATCAGCGTTTCAGCGCACCAAAAAATTACGTGTGGGATATGCACTGTCTAGTCCTGATTTGAAATTCAATCGAGCGCTTGTCGCTTGCAACAAACTAGTAGCCATACACAGCTTTTGCAGATGCGCCGGCTCTTGCTCCCAAGAACACATCAGTTATACCTTCTCCGGCAGCCGTAGGGTTCATAACTATGTAGTACTTAACGCTGCTGCAGCATTTCTTTCGCAGCGGACAATATTACGAAATATTCCGTTTTGCCGTGTCTGACTGGAACTTGTTTTATGAAAATGCCACTAGGAAGGTTCGGAAATATTCCAGTACTGTATTGGCAGATCATTGCCAGTTTGCGTAAACAGTGACAGCTTTCAGCTTCAAGCGTCTTTCTTGCTTATTGATTGCTTCATTAGTGTCAGAAATTTGTGTCGTAAGTGCAAGAATGTTTGCTAACTGTTAAAGTTTTCCTAATACTCGGGAAAGCCAGCACTAAGCAGCCAAAAATATTCAAAGATGACATCATTCGCATTTTTCTTTGCTGCTAAGTAACTGGTGTATTCTGCCCATTGCCCATTCTTCAAATACTCATTTAAAAGGCAGTTTCCTTTCTCATAGATTCGGGCGTGGCTGATTATTTGATTGATTGATTGATTGATTGATTGATTGATTGATATGCGGGATTTAACGTCCCAAAACTACCATATGATTAGGAGAGACGCCGTAGTAGAGGGCTCTGGAACTTTTTACCACTTAGGGTTCTTTGACATGCACCCAAATCTGAGCACACGGGCCTACAACATTTCCACCTCCATCGGATTGGGCATGGTCGGATGGTGGTAGAATTGACAAGCGAGAACAGTTTCAGGGCCTACACAATGCCCAGCCGCACCATCAATATGTTACAAGGCAGGCGGAAGTATTTATTTCAAACGTTAGATGGTGAAGATCAGCTTACAGGGGGCAGCAGAAGCAACAACATATACCTTCTCCTTCACCCCCCTTTCTTTGTCCCTCTTTGAAGGTACTGTTAGAATTCATTAGATCATTTCATGATTAATAGAATTAGCTTTATATTTCCCTCTTTCTACCAACGCCCAATATATGATTAGTTCCACGAACCACTTTGGCATTAACATAACTAAAGGCCTAGAAATTAGACTAAGAACAACTTTACACCAGGTCACCCAGTTCCCGATATCATTTATGCAGCAGCCTTTGTTCAACCCTTTCAAGCATATTGTTAAGGTTATTAAATGCGAAGCGATTCTTAGTGAACTTCGGCGACTTTGAGCGTATCTATCTATCTATCTATCTATCTATCTATCTATCTATCTATCTATCTATCTATCTATCTATCTATCTATCTATCTATCTATCTATCTATCTATGACTTTTAGCTCTCCTGGAAGTTTGGATAATGGCATCCATACCAAATTTGGTATGACGTAACATGACTGTATGAAGAATATATTTTACTAGTCATAGCATGAAAATCAAGACATGTATGTCATCAATGTCAATATTTACATTTCACGGTCCTGCAGCTCTTGCGGTGGTATCGCTCACTTGGCATGTTGCAAAACTGGTACGGTATGACATGATTGCAAGGCGAACACAAGCGACAGACCCTAACATGAAAGTCATAACATGCGTGTCATGTAACAACTTGACTACATGCCACGCTCATGATGCGCTCGCGGCTGTTCCGCTATCTTCACATGTACCGAACTCGATATTATGTGACGCAGACGGACGATATAAGTAAATGACATATTCAAACAAGATGATCACGACATGCGTGTCATGTAATAACAAGACTTCATGCCACACTTATGATGTGCTCACGTCCGCTTCGCTAGCTTCACGTATGCCAAATTTGGTATTACGTCACGTCAGTGGATGACGAAGGTATGCGACCGGTGCAAACATGATAATCATGACATGCGTGTCATGTGAGAACATGACTACATGACGCAGTGAAGGCACCAATACATTTCGACGTGACGAGGTGCGCGTGTTCGCCGGCTTCATTTCTTCGCATCGCGCCAGCGTTGCCACGCCAGGCACCGGTACTAACATGTGCTCGCAGGCGCACGCCGCACTGCGTTGCTTTGACGCATGCGCGTTTCAGCGCGTCTGGCGTCCCTCCGTCACGAAAAGAGGGAGACGCAGTGTTGTCTGGGTAACGAATGGGCGCGAAATGCAGCATGTCGCATAGCGCGCCGATGGACGCTGGTCTCACCTGGCGTCAGAATATAAATAGGGTGCTCTCGTTTTGCTTAAGAAAATAAAGAAGTCACCGTCGCCCGGATCCTGGGTTTCTGGGTTCAAAGCAACGGTAGGGCAAATCAAACTATCGGTCTTCTTAAATCAGCAACTAAACAAGTGGCTAGAATGATTCAGAGGATCACCTTCCACAAAAAAGGCATGAAGGAAAGTGATACTGTCCGTTTAGTGCAGGCGCTCGTAATGAGCTAATTGACATACAGCTTGCCTTTCCACACGCTGAAGAAGAGCGAGGAAGAGCAAATAGATTCTATCATCAGAGGGGCTTACAAGGCAGCATTAGGCTTACCGATAAGCACTCCGACACAGAGGCATCTCGAGATCGGCCTGCATAACACGTACGCTGAACTGAAAGCAGCAACATTGATCTCTCCGCGCCACCACCTCAGCCAGGCGATGTCGGGAAGAGAGATACGGATGAGGGCGGGTATAACACCGCTACCCCAAAACTTGGACGAGGAGCTGGTGGACGTACCAGACCCAGTCCGACGACATATTTCGATCGCCCCTATCCCCGGGAACATGACCAAAGAGCGGCATCACGAATGGCGAGAGGAGCGTGTAAAATGGATCAGAAAATTAGTCAGAGGCATTGAGAACGTGCTATACGTTGACGCTTCCAGGTATAACTGGAAGCGCTGCATCGTCACAGTGGTAAGCAGTGACACGAGAAGCATGGCGTCCAGCGCATCACTGTACACTACATCGATCACCAAGGCCGAGTGTTTCGCCATCGCATTGGCGATTAAAAGTCGGGAGCGCAGCGACGGCCAGACGTACATCACCATACTCTCAGATTCGCAAGTGGCGTGCCGGCTATTCACGAAAAGCCGCCTCCCATTAAACATTTGCAAATTTTTAGGCGGCAAATTGAGCAACACTTATAGGTTGGTCTCGTGCCCTGTACATGCAGGCCTTGAGGGTAACGAGAGGGCGGACGCTCTAGCTCGAGCGCTCACGAACCGAGCGGAGCAGCAGCCTTTCTCGCTGTTACCACCACCCAGCAACGACGGCTTTCGCGAGGAGGAGGAAACCGACCCGGCTCGGATGGTTCCGCGAGAGCTTCTTGCTCACCAGCGATGCACGTGGCAGAAATACGGCGCCCCTAACAAATCTCTTAAAGGGGAAGACGCCATAGACCTCCGTGAAATTCAAAAGGGAGTTTACCCAAATTTATTACGACTGCACAAAATTCATCCAACTTTGTATGGGCGTGATTGTCCGTGGTGTCGCGACTCGCAACCGACCCTTTACCATATCTCGTGGAGTTGTGCTAAACGGCCAAATGAATTTAATCGCTTACAACGTATGTATAGAATGGAAAACTCTTTGGAGCAATGGGAGGCACCCCTCGCTAGCTCAGACCCGGAGGTGCAACTAGCACTCCTGGACCACGTCCGGCAGGCGGCGCAAGCCAGTGGAGCCTTCGACATGGGGCCCCACTCATCTAGCTCCTAAAGCCCTTCTTTTTCAACCCAATAAAGTTATTTCTGTCTCTCTCGCTTTGCTAACTTAGCGTCGCTGTGCCCAGCCTGCGCGCGCATCCACACTACATTGGAGCATATTAGGCCATTCATGATCCGCTCGTGGCCATTTCGCCAGCTCCACATGCTATATTTGGTATCACGTGACGTGAATAGAGGACAAAGGTAAACGACACATCCAAACATGATAATCATGACACGGAAGTGATGTGCGACATCGTTTACCTCCACCTCGTAACGTAGTGTTGATTTTAAAATGACATATCAATATTTGTCATCATTGCTTCGCATATAATCGATTCCCTCTGTACGTGGGATCTGACGTTTTTTCCCTGAAAACTATACGGGCATGCATGCTATATGTCAAGTGCCGTTATCAAAACTCGTGTAATATTTGAGTCTATAGCATTTTTATAAGCACCACATCAAGCTGGAAGAAGCGACGTGTGTAACTTTCGCAAAGTGAGGATTTCTCGTATTAGACCACATAACTTCTGTTCAGTTGATATACTTGCCAATATTATTGTCATAATTCATTATATTATGTGGAGCCTTGTCGCAGCCTATGACACTATGATGAATGAACTGCAGCTGACAGGAAGGTCTGATTTAACATCAACTTTGATGCTGCTACGCTGTCTGGTGATCTTCGTATGAAACAAATATATTTGAACTCATTCTACCCAACCAGTTCTTTCTCACAATTTACGGCATAACCTTTGTTTTGCAGTGGTGTCAGCTATGTCAGAAACAGAATTTTTGGGACTATTCTTAGGCCTTGTATTGTGACTCTGTATGTGTGAAAGACAGAGCCAGTGTTCGACCACTCTCTTTTTTATTTTGTCAGGGTCAGGTAACAAGCGCGTTTTGCAGTCAGAAAGAAAGCTAGAATAAATGAGTGCCGCCAGCTACACAGCACTTTAGATATTGGGGGTCATTTATCAAGGCACCACCTGGTGGCACGGAACACATTCTTTAGGTGTCGTTGTCGAGCGTGACATGCTCCGCCAATGTCGCCGTCGCTGCTGCCTGCTGCGACCCACCTCTAACCGGACGTGTTCTTTTTTTTTCCTGCTAAGTATAGCCATGTGAGTTTTGCTGTTTTCGTCATTGTTATTATACGCGCTCTTTGTGTCAGCAGTACTTTTATAGGTTTGCACTTTTTTCGATCCTGGCGTAGAAACTGTGCACTCTGGACGCAAAGCTGCACGATAATGTTACTTGTACGAAATTCTGAGCTACAAAAAGTGAGCTATAACATTGATGTCCTGAGTGCAGCACAGATGACGAATGAATCAAATAGCGAAACAGGGCCTTTAGTAGAATCAAAATATTGCCAAACTACATCCCCTTGCCAAACAAAGACACAACGCCCCCGAGTTGGCGTTGTGTTGTTGCCCGAACATTCACCCAGCACAACGCTATTAAAAAACTGGAAATAGTTGTAAAAGATACAAGAGCATCACTACTTGCTCGTGTCACTGAAAAACCAAAGATGCCGAATACGATATGATTCCAAAAGTTGAACTGAAAGAATTGAACCTTCTGATAGGTGCACCTCAGTCTAACTGGAAAAAGTAAGCAAAGCAAAACAATAACGAAGAAAGTTCTTGATTGCACCGATGGATGAGCAAGCAAGTATTCTGTACCTATTATTTCGGCAGAACTGCCGAAAAAGGCCCGTGATAAGTGTCAATTCATACTCCACTCTCTTTGCACTGGTGGCGAGATGAATGACTGATGCCACCAAGGTGAAAATACCAGTGTGCAGTCATCGAATCGCTGCCTAGAAAACTTGTATAGAAAAGCGATGAAGATTGTTTATGTGCTTTTCACAAAGAACAGTCCATCGCATTTTGGCTGTACTTTTATTTCTGTGTGCTAAAAACTCCGGGGCTGCCTAAGCGAACACATTGGCAGCATTTTTTTAGCATTCTCGGCGTGTCTGTAACGCCTTTGTGTTTTGCAATGCTGTCAAGACCTTTGCTCTCATTAGTGATATGAATAAAACATAACGAGAACGATGGTATTGCTGAAGAGGGGGGAGGGGATTCGTGGCCGCCTGCAGCGATATTATTGATGCAAAACGTCACATTGACATGCACGCACGCTCAGCGCTCTAGGATAACCGTAGTCAGGAATATTGCAGTATACATGAGAAAGCTGTTGTATCATGCGTCATAACGTGAGTTCTCTCTAAATTTTGCGCAAGCGTGAATAGCGGCTGCTTTTACGTTCCGCAATGACCTTGGGCAAAGCAGCGTTTTTTTGCCTCGTTCCCAACGCATTTCCAAATTAGTTTTATGGCAGCAATCCTTATAAGCTCGCACACCTAAAAACTAGCACTATCCGCAAGCTCATACGTCTTAGATATGGAGCACTATTAACGGAGATTGACGAAAACTGCAATCTCGAGATGGCGAAGATGATGGAGAATGTTTTCGGGTTGGTCGGAGTCACGTACGAAGACGAAGAATTGATGCGAACGGAGAGATGAAAGAGGAAAGGAAAATTACGCTATGAAAGTGATTCCTTGGAAAACAATGCAATAGTCGGCGGTGCGCACTCCCGTGGGAAGGCGACGTGGCGATACAAAAGAATGCGGCAATCCCATCTCTGCTCGCTTGGCTGCCTTTCCGAGCTAGGATATGATGCTTTTCATTTCTGGGATTGCCGCGCGCACGTCTACTCGTCGCAAAGCATAGTTGTCGCTGTTGCGTAGGAATGCTCCAGGATGATTTTTTAAATGGAAATGTGAAAACGGTAGCGGTTGAGCTGTGCGCGCAATCAGAACACCCGGTGGAGAGTTCGCCCGATGCTGCAGCGACTGTCGATGAGAAATAACCGTGCCAGTTACGGCGTCTTCTTGTAGCCGGAAGACGCAGTAGAGAGGCCTTATCGAGGATACTATTTCTTCGATTGGTCCTGCCCCTGAACAGTGGCTGCACGTTCCTCTGTCGTTGCAAATCCTTCCACGTGCTACATCACCATTGAAACATCAATGAAGACGTTTTACTCACTCTCTCTGTCTCTCTCGACCGGCGTTCATGCTGAGGTTGTGCCGTGTGTTGATGCCAGTGTTTCTACTTCGGAAGTAGTCGACAAATGAAGATAAAAAAGGCGAAGGAAACCTAAAACTTCTTTTTTACTGCAGAAATGTTGGTCGTTGAAACATTAGCCTCCCTGACTTTTGTTATACCATATATAGACGGTAGTGTGGCGTAAAATGAGAGACGGGCCAAAACGCCACCTTTATTTTGCCGGCTTCTGTAGCTAATGCAAAAACTGTTTCTCTTTGTTTCTTTTTTATAGTGATAAGTGATGGTATACTTGTCTACCTTTTCATTTGTAAATGTCGACAATTTCTCGCAGCGTTCACGCGGGAAAACTACGTGGCTGGTGTCAGTGCTCTCGTGGCCCGTGAAAAAGGGGCGAAATCCTGCTCGGCCGAATTTTCGGAACCGTGCATGAAGTTACCCCCGCATCAGTTCACCAAAGTAAATATTTACTTGTTCATTTAGACTACGGGTAAAAGGACGCCAAACGTCTAGTTTGTTTCGTCGTCGGGGGCAAAGTGTAACTTTTTTATTTAATTTAGGGATGTGAGAAAAACATGCCGCGGTGTTTAGGGAGTGTGTTATTATTTGCCAATAACGTACACTCATTACACATTATATTTTTTGTTTAATATGGTTTGTACTTACAAGAGATTGTCATATAGATCTTTCTGGGAGTAAAACGACAGAAAAAAACGCTGATTGCCGTTTAGAACATCACTCATTCTATTCGCGCTGCATTGAGGTTTTTCCGGGTTCCAAAGGATGCTCTTGAGAGACGTATAAAAAATTGGCGGAATCTCGAAGTCAACTTGTTTGCAAACACGTATTTGAATTGAGTTCTCACAGCGTTTCTACAATAACCTCATTGGAAAAGAAATACTAGCACTATAAAATATGAATCTAGCACAGTTCTGACAATCATTCTCTCATAAAGCCCTATGGACGAAGTCAAAAGCTATGACTCGCCTGATTAGTTCTGCATCATAATGGCAAAAGGAGATAAAGAAGATGCGTCCAAACATATGTAACCTCCAGTTATTGAATATTCCAATGAGATGCAAGCGCTCAATAAAAGACCACATTAGCACAAAGACACACTGGCATGTGTTTTATCAACAAGGAGTTTTGGAGACACACGGCCCCGAATTCTGTCTAGATTCAATGCAGGGAGTCTAAAACCAGATTTCTTAAGAATGCGTAAGAGCCCACAGAGTGAATATCATCGATTTCTGCTGCTAAAACTGAAGGAATGAATCTTTTTTCACTGTCTCGTCTTGCCCCACGCAGCATCTTGATTTGCCCTGCAGGTTGGAGAGAAATGCGACATCTGAAGCATGATTTATTTATTTTTACAAGAATCTTTCAAACCATGACAATATTTAAGTAGTACCCACCTTTTTATTCAAAGTAAACTTTCTGCTTTGTTGTTTATTGTGAGGAGTGAATTAAAAATAAATATTCAAGATTTCAAAACTTTTGTCGCATTTTACCACACTTATTCTGGTTGTTGTAAACTTTTCATTCCTTCTCGCGTAAGACAGCCAGAGGCTTTTTTGTCTGCTAGCCTTGATCGCAGGGTGTAACGATTCACGAGCAATTTAGTTTTGCCTACCGTGCATATGGGTACGTTGGTTTTGAAGGCTGCTTTGGGTGACAGCCACTGAAGGACTAAAAAAAACTGCGACGAACGTACACGTTAGCATGTACTTGTGGGTGGCAATGATGACTTACCTTCACCGTATAATTAACGTGAAATTGACATAGTATAACCCAGCTAACGTCTAATAAAAAAACCTAGATGCAACCCTATTAGCGTCGGAATACTCCAGTTTCATTGTTTTAACGCTTGCGCATTTATGTGCAGGCTTCAGGAATTTTTTCCAGGGCCTATTTTATATACCCTGTTCTGCTTTCGTCGGTTCATGCGTCACGTCGTCTGAGGCACGCACTTAAAGAGCGAGCTTTCGAAAAGAATGCGCTCACTCCCTTTTTTGAGAATTACGATCCCTGCACATTATGGCTGCCATATATCTTGAGCGCTGTTCGTACTTTTTGAATAGTGTCACTCACACGCTATCAGCAGAGTCCTGACTCCCCATACAGCAGCTGCATTTTTTGTATTGCAGATGGAATTTCCCTGACGTGAAGGAATTTCTCTTACACACATTCAACGAAGCATTGAACAGCGGCTGTCTTCCAAGCTCTGGACATCCTCTCTTATTGGCATGATTCCGAAGCCGGGCAAGCCTCCATCTCTCTCTAACCTTCGCCCTATCTCTTTGACGTCATGCGCTGGCAAGACTTTTTAGCGAATGGCCTTGACTCGACTGTCTGGTTTTATTGAGGCGAAAGAGTTTTTCCCTCCTTCTCTTATTGGCTTCCGACGCCACGTATGTGCGCAGGATATGTTACTTGCTCTTCAGCATACTTTTCTTTTACTTTCTCGTAGTCAGATCCATGCTCTTGTAACCGTCGATGTATGAAAGGCATTCGATGGCATGAGTAATGACCACATACTCGCTCAGCTCTCCTCCCTGTCATGTGGCTCCCGCCTGTGTTCTTACATCCGATCCGTTCTTTCCAGTCGAGTTGCTCGCTTTAGAGTCAATACTCTTTTGTCTAACCCACACTCCCTCAGCCGCGGCACTCCTCAAGGTGCCGTACTATCTCCTACTCTATTTAATATGGCTATGCCCCCCCTTGCCTCCCAACTGTCCCAAATACCTGAACTCCACCATAATTTTTGTGCAGACGACATCACTCTCTGGTGTACGTCTGGATGTCCCGGCCATGTGCAGGATACTTTGCAACGTGGCCTGGACCTAATTGCTTCCTTTCTCGCTACTGCTGGCCTGTCTCCTGCACCGGAGAAATGTGAACTACTTTTGCTAAAGCGGTCGGCGTACCAGCGCTCCCACAACACCTTCATCTCCCTACATCTTTCTAGCTCTCTCATCCCCACTGTTCAGCAATTCAAAGTTCTTGGCTTGCCTTTGCACGCGACAAAGAATGCGCATGCCCTACACCAATCTGTGAGGACTTCTAGCTCGGTGACTCGCCTCCTGTGACGCGTTGTCCCTCTGCAGTCGGGGCTCCACGAGACTCATGCGTGCCGGGTTGCACATGCGCTCGGGCTTCACAAGTTCTTGTACTTTGCACCCTACGTTTAATTCACCCAAACGCAACTCAACACACTCGAAAGAGCTCTATTAGGCCTCTACAAGGCAGCTCTAATCCTCCCTGTCACTACCTCTACCACTAAGCTCTTTGCCACAGGCCTCTTCTATCCATTACGTTCTCCTATTTCTCTACACCACGACTCTCAGATTGCCCGTATTTTTCCTGGGCATTCACGTATTAACTGCAGTGAGCTAGCTCATCAGCTTGCCCTCGATATATTGCACCGGACACCGTTCATTCCCTGGCCCACACTTTCGGAAGACAGTGAGAGCTCCGTGAATAACGATGGGCAGATCTCCTTGCTTCACACTATCAAGGAGGTGTATCTCCAGCTCCGGCACGACAAGCGTCTTTACCCTCCCCCTCATCCATCACTCACTGCGCTTGAGGCTCGAGCTCTACGGCACATCCAATTGAATTGCCTGATAACCCGCTCTGGCCTTTTCCTTTATAAATATAGGTCTAACCCCTGCTGTTCTAATTGCCCCTCCCCACATGCCAACCTGTCACACTGCCTGTTTTACTGCCCAACTGCTCAGCAATCAAGCTTTAACCCTCCCCCATCTTTTTCCATCACCTCCTGGCTCAACTGGATCGACACCGAAAGGGAAGAACAGCGTTAATTGGTCGCACAGGTGGTCAAAATGCTCGGCCTGTAAATTGTGGCTGAATAAAGGTCTATTACTACTACTACTACTGGCTTAACTGTAGCACAAAGGCTCAAATTATGACCAAAAACGCTCTCTTCAACTGCACATGCCTGCAACTAGTACCCACGTTTTTACAGCGAAAGCTGATTGATTGATTGATATGTGAGGTTTAACGTCCCAAAACCAGCATATGGTTATGAGAGTTGCCGTAGTGGAGGGCTCCGGAAATTTTGGGCAACTGGGGTTTTTTGGCGTGCACCCAAATCCGAGCACACGGGTCTACAACACTTCCGCCTCAATCGGAAATGCACCCGCTGCAGCCGGGCTTCGAACCCGCCGCCTGCGGGTCAGCAGCCGAGTACCTTAGCCACTAGACCACCACGGGGGGGGGGGGGAGGGGGGCTACAGCATAAGCTGTTATGATATCACAACTCTGCTCACGCGCAGTTGTCCACCACCGCCCGCAGTGTCCGTAACCACATCGTGCAAAATTAGAAAAAAAATACACCTAGCACGAACGACACAGTGGGGCTCGAACCCGTGTCCGGTAGATTTCAGTCCATGATTTTACCACTTAGCTACGCCATATTGATTTCGTCTAAGGTATTTAGTACAAATGCGGCCTATGTATATATATAGCATACAATATACACAAGGTCAAGTCCACTAATGTACAATGGACATTACAAAGTAAATCTCGTACAACACATTCTCTAAAGCGGTATTTGAGTAGCACACTTCATGAACTCAGCATACCAGTCCGGCTGAAATTGCAGTTGGTCATAAAAGTCCCTTAGCCGCACAGTCATTTGCACGAAAGTGACATCGTGGTTCCACATGCCTGTCCAGCATGCGAGGTTTTCATAAACTATGCATGCCCATTAACAACAGCATGTCGTTGTATATGGGTGGCACAAGATAAAAGATGCTATGAGAATTTAAATCCAGACGTTTTTTAAAAGCCCTCTGCAGGACGTCGCAGAAAATTATGGCATCCTTACAACTAATATAGCAATGTTCTATTGTTTCTGGAACTTCGCAGAGGCGGCAGTTATTTGAGGATACAAATATGCCTTTTGTGTTCAACCAGGTTTTTACAGGTATTGTTTCTGTATGCACTTTGTGAAAAAATGTCTTGGTTATTGGTGAAATAGGCATTTTTGTTACACATGTTAGCAAGTCATGACCAGAAAATTCAATACGATAGTGAGTGGTAAGTGGGGTCGGAAAGCTTACATCCAACACAGCATAATGTAGGTTTTTACTTGAGCTAGAGAACAAGTACTCATTGGAGAATCTGGCTGTCAGGCAACGCACTGCTTCATATACTTCACGCATGAACCCTTGCAGATAAGGAGGCGATGCAAAACTAGTAGATTCCACTAAATTTGTTGAAACATCTGCGAAATTCACTTGCAAGAATGTTCGAAGCAGTGGATGAGCACAGTCACGAAAATAGGAAAAGCGCCACAGCAGTTTTTAATGAAGAAGTGTAGCCAGCCCAAGACCACCTGTGCAGACAGGTCTAAAACATTGTCTCGCCTCATCGGTTCATTGGTTGATGACCAAATGAAGGTAGCAAATATATGGTAAAATTTCTGTATGTAAACCCTCGAACAACAAATTATTTGCAAAACGTAGACTATTTTTGTTGCCAAAAACAGGCTGCATGCTCTAGCTGTTGCCACTAATGAAGAGGTTATGAGGAATAAACGTCTGGGCAAAGCAGTTTTAGGGTGGGTAGGCGTTCTTTCCAATAATTTGCACTTGATCGATATGCATATAATGTAATGTCTAGGTATTTTGGTGGAACACAAGACCTATCTATACCCTGAAATCGGTTGGTTTATATGTTCTCTGATTGTTGAATCAGAGAGCTTTTAGCAAAGTTCATTCGTGCTACTGAAAATTTTCCAAGTTCTCTGATTGTTGACATCATCATTTTTATACTAGAAAGATCTGTGCGAAAAAACGCTAGGTCATCCGCATAGGCCAATACATTTACCTCATTCCCATAAGCACTGAAACCGCGGACGCTAATAGATCGAATTACACCTAAGTAAAGTGACTCCAAATATAAAGCAAAAGCATTGGTGACAATAGACAGTCCTGTTTCACAGACGAGTTAAGAAACAAGGGTTTCGAAACATTGCCATCAACAAGTAAACGGGTTGAACATTCATTGTAGCATAGTTTTACGACATTAAATATAGTGGAGCCAACATTGGCAGGTTCGAGAAGAAAAAACAGAAAAAAATGTCGAACCCAATGAAAAGCTTTCGCTAAGTCTACTTGTAGTATTGCCAGTTGTTTGTGACTAGTTGGCTAACTGGCCTTAGGCAGGCTTGTGACTTGTTCGCAAACTCGCATTAGGCAGGCTTGTGACTTGTTGGCAAACTTGCCTTAGGCATGTTTGATGTCGGGAGAGCAATCGGGTTAATACGATTTATAAAGCGTTTTGAAACAGCGAAAGAACAACCAGTCGTCGCACAATGCGAATAGCGTAACGATTGGGCCGTCCAATACTCCAACCCATTACAAAAGCTTGTTCTTGTTCTCCTAATAATTGTGGCGCATGCCCACTTAACCCATAATTCCTCATCGTCGTCAGCCACTGCATGAACAATTGGCACAGAATTCCTTACAACTGTTTGGCGGATACGAAACTTCTCAGAAAAATGACGAAAAATAGCACACCGAATGCCAGCCTACTACCCCAAGAAACGTATTATTAGTGCCCTGATAGGTATCAAGCAAGTTTGCTTGCAGTAGTTACCCAATGAGTGTTTTGAAAAGGCTCTGAAAGGCCGCTCTTCTAGCTTTCGCTGGGCCTTGCTGCGCCTGCTGTGCAGGTCAGGCGTTTTTTTGTGCTTACAACAAACTTAATAAGCCGATATCTGCCGATGTGTGGTAGAGAGAAATTTATCATCATTGTGAAACTGAACACGCTCCATCCCCGCCTAAGCACTTGGTACAGGTGGTTCTCAAAGAGTAGCTCCAAGGTGCGTCCATGAATCGGGGTTTGTCACCCATGTGTGTCATTACTAATATTCAGTGAACCAGCGTGTTGAGTAGTGAGTGGGCTTTGCCCAATTTTCGGGGCACATCTGTGGCATTTGGAGTTTGACAACGAAGCAGCTGTGGACGACGTTTCCCGCAGATATAGAGAAAAACGTTTAGAAATGCGCCGAATAAAAAAAGATGAAAATTGCAAGCCATGGATGTGATATGTCGGAAAGAAAGTCGTCTCAGAAAGAAATTGAAGCATCTTTCCGATAGGCGCATCAAGCCTGCAGGAAGTGCGATGATGAGCAGCCTTCTTTGTTTCTCTTTGGTTTCTTTTTTTGTGAGCTTTCTTCTCACTTACGTCATTTTTCTTCTTTAGGTTTCTTTCTGCAGTTTCTCTTGTTATTCCATTTTATTTACTGCTGCATTTTATCCATTCCTAGCTCTTTCTTTCTCTTTCAAACTTTCTTTTACTTCCCCTCTTCTTCTCTCAACTTCTATTTTTCGCTCGCTTCCACTTTTAGCATTTGCATTCATGGATCTGCACGAGTTACACCGAGCGATGACAGCATCCGCAACTTTCGACAACCGGAGCGCCCCGTCGAGTTGCGCACCCATCACCATCGAAGAGCTCAATAGAAAATAAGAAGAAGAGCTCTCCTCGACGCGAGAGCGCGCTCAATCTGCCACAAATGGCTTTGCTATTCACCATCGAGACGCTCGATAAACAGAAAGGAGACTTAACCTTCTCCGCTACGGATGGTTATGCTATCCACGGTTTGTTCCCACGTGACGCCAGGCTACGATTGCATACGACGACGGCATACGACAGCACGGCCGTCTGAACGGTTCAGTGCATAAAATACAGGAATTGGAGTCATTTAACGTAGAGTGTAGTATAATATAGTATATTTTAGCACGCTAGAGCACAGTGCAGTATAGTATAGTATAGCAAGCGGTCGGAAAGAGACAGGTGAAAAGGTAAAAACCTGGCAACGTAAGGAGGACCTGGGTGCCCATCGGCTCTGCTGTAGCCCCTTGCGGAATCGTTATAGGGTGTGATAATATTTTTCTGAACAAAAGAAACATGCGTCTAGTCTGACAATGCAGTGATCTAGATAGACTGTTCATTTAGTAATGTAGCTGTTCTGCAAGGCCGAATCACATTTAACACAACCTATACAAGCAGGCACCATATTGTAAGTATATGTTGTTATAAGAAGCAATGTGGCAAAACAACGCTGAGAAGAACCTATGGTTACTTGGGAATGGTGGTCGGGAAAGAAATAAAGGCATTCGCGGTGAGGTCATTGTTCATACTGAATGAAGGGCTTGCACAAAGATTTTACATAAAACAGTAATTAACTCACAAAAATGTACTACTACTTAGATGTGACCCAAACTATATTTACCCGGTTAAAATAACCATGTTAAGAGATACTTTGCATTGGAAATTCACAGCGACAGAGCATACCACAAAAATAGTGGCTGAAGATCCTTCGAGTTGATGCGCCATCTTCGCGCAACTTTTTCTGAAGTAAAAGGGCTATTTACATGTCACCGATACGTGTATGATGTTCATGGTGTTGTGCTAAAGGAGCTTTTACCCGGACTTCCGGTGCTTTCAAGAGCCTGTCAGGGCACTGCGAGCTTACGTACTCGCTGAAGAGGCGTATTCATGCCAGTATCATCAAGCGTGGCTGTTCTTTAGTGTAATTTTAGTGTAACTTCTTTAGTACTGGCTGCGACGTTCTCCAGGCGTAATAGTTATATTGCAGAGATCTGCCGTCGTCTTTTTTTTCTATTGGTAGCTTATAGCCTTAGCGCTTATCTACTATGCAAGGTGTATGGCTGTTTTCTTTTGTTTATTGGCCAACGTAAAAACCGATCATATGGAGACGTTACAGTTATTTGGTTTTGCGTCTAAAGAGAGCCACCTCTCGGTAGAAGCTCGAGTATTAGGAAAAGCTCTAATGTGAGTGTGAACAGATTCAGAGCTTTAATGTGTCAAGTAAAGAACTGGACCGACTTTTTTCCTCGGGAAAACCTACCCCACACCCCCTCGCTGCTGACATACCTCAAACTTTTGTGGGGGTGAAAGTGGCAAATCTCTATTTTATTAAGTACAATGAAAAAAGTTATGTTGTCAAGAGTGGTCACTAAGCTCATGCTTCGTTCTTAATTTATTGAAATAGTGAACCAGACATGCAGTATTTGCGATGCCATTTTAGCTTGTACCAGCCAGCCTCTGTTCTCAGTCGCACTTATCCTTCTTATGTATTTTGGTTACGCCGTGCAATGTAATGCTTCATTGTCGGCTGTTAAGAGAAGGAGAGCATGCGTACATTGCCCTGTATCCTTGAAACGTGAGCTTCAACATTTTATATATATCGCGACTCTGCTATCTGGTTCTAAGTGTTCCCTATTGTCCACACCTACATAGAATATTCTGGTGCCTAGGAAAACACCGAAAATGTCCATTTTGCTTTAACATTCATCTATTTGTTTTTAAGACGGAAAGGGACATATGATAGGTAGATGATGCAGAGAGCAAAACTTCAAATCTCTCGTCTTGAAATCAGCGGTCTAAAATTGAGAGCTTACTATTGATATTGTTTTATAACTTTTATAATAACTTCTATTATATATTTCATTTGGTCTGAGTAAAACTGACGTGATGAGACATGTCCGCAAACAAGTTTATTTCGGCATTGTTTCTTGAATATCATACGACTTCATTTTAAAGCTTTGGACCATGGTTCAGCTTATAAAATGGAAGCTACTTGGGAAAGTTCTTTAACGAAGAAAAATACATCACAAGTTCTGGTTGAAAGTTTTGCTCAAGTGGTTTCTCGTTTGTTTGTTTGCTATTGCGTTTCAGCTGCCCTTTTTATAATACTATGCTTCTTCGCACTTCACCTTACGTTTTACTTGCCGCCAAGTGGAATGATGACTTTCCGGTTGTCCAACTTACTTCCGTGCCTTGCGCGAAACTCGTTTATCATACATCCGACGTGGATAACGTCACTCACCTTTTTCCACGAAAATGAAACAGCCAACGGAGCGTTTTTCATTCGAAAAATTTACTTGTTCGCCAAGTCACCGTTTGTTTTCCATGAACGTTGCCTGGGGGATGCCTTCACAAAAGCATATAGAACCCTGATCGGATTGACCGACAATGCGGAATGTGACGTCTGCTGCACCAAAGAAGACATCGACCATCTGATATGTCATTCCCCTCGATTTGCCTCTGAAAGACAGAAGCTTTTGGACGCATTGCGACAATTGGACGATAGGCCACTCTCTGTGCAGATGCTACTGGAACACTATCATCGCCTTTCATCGGCTCAAAAAGCAGTCAAAGCTGTCTTGTGCTTTTTGAGGACAACCTTGTGCTTGTGCTTTTTGAGGACCACATGTGACCACCTTCAACTTTTGTGTAGTGCCACCGCTGCATAAGCGCCAGCCGATTGACTGACACTGCTCTTTTTCTTTTCTTTCTCTCTCTCTTTTCTCTTCTCTTTCTTCTCTCTCTCATCTTTATGCACCCTTCCCATTCCCCCAGCGTAGGGTAGCAAACCGGGCATGTGCCTGGTTAATATCTCTGCCTCCCCTGTTGTTGTGCATTCATTTGCCTGGTATATTTATTTTGTCAACCTTTTTACTGCTGTTTGGCGTGAGACATTCATTAAAAGTGCCAGAGAAGAGGAACACAGCTGATCGGCCACAAATCTCGTCTCGATAGAAATGTGGTTCTCAATTTTTCAAACTTCAACGAAAAAAATTTGTGCTTCGCAAATTACTGTTTCTCATTGCATAAGGTGGCACAACATCGATACTCTCTCTAATAAAGAAGTCGCTTATCATAATGCCCTGATTCACGTTGATTTGAAGAAGCTTTACGGCTCGAGCCTCTCAGCATGATAAGTTTTACATACTTTCGTCGTCGTTGTGAGTGCTGATGAAAGCACAAATGATGTCAAAGGCATCTAGAACATCGCCTGAGCTTAGGAGTCTATCGTGCTTCTTTTTGTTTGGTTTTCGTCACTCTCGTTGACACTCTCATATTCTTTGCGGACACTTTAAATGACATCATCATCACTGAACACATCGTGAACAATCACGTCAACGTCCCTCCTCAAAAATCTGTGCAATTCAACAGCGTCTGGTATGACTTGTGAACATGAAGAACCTGTCGCATACTTCAGCTAGTAGCTGCAGGTCATTGGCGCGTGCAGAAGAAAACCACTTTCACCTACAGTAAGGTTCTTCAGGTGAAAACATCAACATGCGATACAGTGTAGAAAAGGAATTGTTGCACCAACGGTTGCTGGCAGGACATTGTATGCGTGTGATAAGTGAGGGGCTTAATAAATTGGCCCAGGTGATCAGACGGACTCAAGCCAGCTCGATAACTTGAAAAAAATCACAGCATATCCACGGAGTCAATGAGGATGAGTGGGGCGACGCGCCTGTCAGCCCGTCCGTGCTTCCATCCGTCAGTTCGTTCTTGCTTCCGTCCGTCCGCGTGACCATCCGTGCGTCCATCCGTCTGTCCATGCGTCCGTCCGTGAGTCCATTCATCCATCTGTCAGTCTGTCTGTTCGTGCGTCCATCTGTCCGTACGTCTGCGCGTCTATGCATCCGTCCGTCGTCTGCTAGTCTCTCTGTCCGTCCGTCCATGCGTCCATCTAGTGAACACTCTAAGTACCGCCATCTCCCATGCATCTCGCATCCCCTGTGGTACGTACATACCCACTCTAGAGCAGGTATGTACCACTGGTGGCTACGTACTACTACATACATACAAGGGATGGACGCCTTAAAGGTGATTTGAAACATTTTTTCGAGTAACCATGGAATTAACTCACTGGAAAAGCGTATTATCTCACGTATTGAAAGCTGCAAAAATTTCAAGAATCCGTTCAGTACGAGTGGAGTTACAAAGTTTTGTCACGCGCTGTAATCACATTCTCTCTCCTCTCGTCCCGACGAAAGCGCTGAAGGCTGAGCAGGGAGGGCTGGGAGGGGCAAAAAAAAACCGTCACTTGCGTCTTGTGAACTTGAGCATTTTTTTCTCTTTTTTTTCTTCGAGTACGAAGCTTTTTCAGTGTGATCGCGCGTGCACGCGTGGACCAGCGACGGCCTCTCGCAGCGACCTCTGTAACAACCGACCGCGCCATGTTCAAATCAGCTAATGGCTGATAGATGGGCTTACTGGGCTTATTTTCCGTGATTTGTGGAGAGGAGAAAGCTATTTTTAGCTGACTTTGATAATTTATTGTGAATTCCATGCCGCGTGCGGCGCTATAATATTTGGCTCGCGTGTTGACGGGAGCCTCTACTACCGATCGGCAGCGTTTTCTGACAATGCTCAAAAAGTGTTGCAGGGCCCCTTTAAGAGGTTCGCGCCTAAAACATCTATTTAGGAAGAACGAGGATAAAAGAGAACATCTCGGTGATACGTCGTTAAAATGATAAAAAGCCTACAATACAGTTTCTTTCCTGTTATACGAATGTCTCATTTTCAGTATTCAAGGCAGTTCACTCACACTCTACAGAGTTCTCAGCGACAGCAGTCACGCACACCGTCGTTGTGGTGACCGTAGCACCGGGCAATGTGAAGTCATGTCCGTCATTGTAGCGTCCATTCTATGGTGCGAACAGGCGTTTCATATAGCTTGCTGGCTTCAGCTCGATGTGAGTGCGCTGCATCATGACGACTTGCAGGCGTTCTTGTAAGCTCGACCGGGATGAGCACCCAGGGCATGGGGTCCGAAGCACCGGCGACAGTCGAACCTGGCTGCGCACAACTCCACACGCACAACTTACTGACGTAGCGAACTGCTGCTTCAAAAAAGTCAAGTTCGTAAAAAAGCGCAGACCACTTCAACGAATTTCGAAAAGTGGGACATCAATTACGAAAATGGGTGCAGCGTTTCCAATGGAGTGAAAATGACTTCAAGAAAGTGGTACCTTGTTACAAAAAAAGAAAACAATGTCGTTGTCGGGAAAGTACCACTCGGTCACGTACAGAAACACCGTTTCGTTCTGCAGCTCAAGGCCTCGCAGAAAGAAAAAAACAAAAAGGTAGAAAAGAAGCAAAATTCTCAAAACTCATAGGCTGCTGTTTCCTGTGAATGACACGTACAGTGCTGCTTTTCGTAGCCGCATGAGCCTCATTTGCAAAGTCAAAACAGGTGTTTCTTTTTCTTTTATTTTTCTTCTTTGCTGGCTGTTTGAAGAGCCCGAAAACAATCCTAAAACACGAGAAATTTATGGCAGTATTTAGGAAGAAACAAGTCCTGCCCATTGACCAAGAAACATACAATTTTCAAGACGCGTTATTCAAACTTACGATAAACCCACCAACTTCCTTTCTGATCAGTCAAATCTGCTCGCTGAGTTCCAAACGTGTCCTCAGTGATAGTTTCATAAAGCGGTGCTGAAAGAGGAAAAAAATTTCCCACATATACATGAAGTGAATGAAGATGAGTGGGCGAACATAAGTGCTTAGTTCTATAAGATCTACGTTGAAGTCGCCAACTGGTATAAAGGGTGGAGAGGTGGACGGACAGCTAGGTGGATGGACAGGTGGATGGACGCACGGATGCATGGACGCTCGGACAAACAGATGGACATCCGGATGGACGCATGGACAGACAGGTGCACAGACAGACGGACGCACGAATGAATGGCCAGAAGAACGGATAGACGGACGCACAGACAAACAGTTGCACGAAAAGATGGACGCACTAATGGACGGGTAGACGGACAGACAGCGGAAAGCAGAGATAAATGTACATGCGGACGGAGATACGAGTGGAGAGATGAACGTGCAAATGCATGGATAGACGATGGACAGATGGACGGCGCAGGTGATCATGCATTGTGCTTTCCTATACTTGATTGGGGCACACATAAAATTGTTTTTTTACAAGGGTGCTTTGTTATCGTTTTGCAGGTGCCCCGTTCCGGTTTCGTTCTTATGACGAATCACGCACAACAAGGCTAGTCCTAATAAGCGTCGCTCCTAACGAAAATGTGATTGAAGCCTCGTTTTAGGGATTGGTATAACACGAAAGTGAAACGTATCTACGCAGAGGTGGTTGAGAATTCGTAGTTCAATGTTTCACAACAAGGGCGAACGAATGAATGCTGCCATAACAAATTGCAATATCACGTGAAAAACTGCAAGCAGCTCGAAACTTGCAGCCCACACTTCAAGCAGAAGGCATGCACGAAATCTGCAAACACAGGACGAGCGTGGACCAACAATGGTCACCATTCCTCGTGTGGGAGCAGCGCGCTCATTTCGTAACCACGGTCATGGCAGTGAGTGAATTGGCGTCCGTACTCTCTTTAGCTACTGTAACCTCAAAGCAGACTTGCGGTGGAAGCACAAGATATTCAAAGCACTCGAATTCCTAAGATAGCGCGCGCGTGAGGGAGCCGCCACGCTAGAGAACATCTATACGCACTTTGACCACGCCATGTTGAAGCGCGCGCGCATAGCGACGCGTCGGGTGGCGTGGCAAGATGACCTAAAGATCGCGCGCGCCCACCGTGCGCTCATCGCGTTGTGTCGCTACTGATTACTAAAATGCGCTGAAGTTTCTAAGTTCCGAGGAGTGCCAGTGGTACATGTTGTACATAAATGGCTCGTCGTTATTGTGTTGCAGAAGGGTCACTCTGTCTTTTAGTGGTTAGCGTCACGCGCAGAAGAATGCGAGGTCGTTGTTTCGCTGTTCCGCTGCGGAACTTTTTCTTCTGGTTTCTTTTTCTTTCGTTGCAATCTGTTAGTTAATACTCTATGATGTCATATTCGTGACGGAAACACGTCACGTAGCCGTGGTGGACCCTTGCATAAAACACTTTCGCGTTGAAAACGTAGGTAATCCCTCCGTCACAGACATCGTAAAATACGAAAGCAAGTCGTGCTCCTCAAGTACCCGTTTCTCTTGCGAAATCATGCTGACCGCAGCAAAGGAGCCGCGTTTATAACACGTGAGCAAGCAAATGCTATTGAACAGTGAAGAGGGCCTCGTGCGTAACCGAGCATCGGCATTGCCAAAAGTCTGCTCCGTTTTCCTGCAGAGTCCCACCTAATTAAGCCGACTGCTGAAAGCCTATGCGTCTGCCCGCAAGCTCTGCTCTGGAATATAAAGCGGGGCTCACTAACAAGCGCGTAGCGTCAGTCGCAGGCGGCTTTGCATGCGGGAAATGTCTGTAGAGTGCTTCCCGTTTCATGTCCCCTTTCCCCCAATCCCCTTTGACAGTCTCTTTGTGTGGTTGGATAGCGAGCTTCCGGATGTACAAGATGCCTCACGCCAATGCTTGGAGCAATGCGTATAAGGGCAGTCACTCTTCCTCCGTCTGCTTTATTGAGCCGTGTTAGGCTGCAGCAAGTATGCTTATAACGAGCTCAAGATTTTATGGAAGCGGGTATAGGCAGCGCAGCAGCATGCACCTGAACATTTCTTCGCAGGAAGGGGGGGGGGGGTGTCACTGTAGTGTGACTGCTACAGTCAGAATCGTTCTCACGACTTTGTTGCAGCAGCCCTACACTGTAGACACTACACCAGCTACAGGGCTTACAATAAATCCTGCCATAAAAAGCAAGCTGACGTAGTCAGTGTCCAAATACTGTAGCGAGAGCTGATGCGTAACCATGCAATGAAATGTTAAAAAAAATATGCAGTTTAAAGTGAAGAGGCGACGTGATTATATATATATATATATATATATATATATATATATATATATATATATATATATATATATATATATATATATATATATAACCTAGCTAGAGGGGATATTGCAGTGCCCCATCGCGGTGGTCTAGTGGTTAGGGTACTCGGCTACTGACCCCCGTAGGTCGCAGGATTGAATCCCGGCTGCGGCGGCTGCATTTCCGAAGCAGGCAGAAATGTTGTTGGCCCGTTTGCTCAGATTTAGGTGCACGTTAAAGAACCCCAGGTGATCGAAATTTCTGGAGTCGTCTACTACGGCGTCTTTCATAATCATATGGTGGTATTGTGACGTTAAAACCCACATATCAATCAATCGAACATTGCAGTGCGGTACCAACAATACAGCAGCTGTATGAGTGCAATACATTTCTGCAAATCAGTTTTGAAATATATTTGTTCATACTGAGTTTGTTGTTGTAATGACAGAGACGTGACAACCACCGCAATGTAAGTCAGTCTTCTAATTGTGTTTCGAAAGGTCACGGTTCACAGGAATCTCGTGTGATTACATTGATGATCAGTTTATTAAATATTTCTATTGCCACTACATAGTGATTGTAAGATGGATGAAAGCCTTGAAAATAAATCCGTAATTCTTGCATACTTGTCTACCTTTTCAAGGAACTCCGTGGACACTGCGTGTTCCTGTTAGGGCGCAGCGTGTTGTTGTGAGTACATTTGTTGTCCGACTCAGCGTTACTGTCTATGTGATCCTATCTACGTTCCTAATTTGCTATAGTAAAAAAAAGTCGTTGTACTAAACAAACGGGAAAAACTAACGTTGATGTACAGAAAGCACTGGTCGTTCTGCATTGGTCTGTCTTTAATGGCTCGAGCTTCCTAATGTGCCTAATCAATATTGCGGTTGATTACAAACACTAGACACTCCGCGCCGTATTGTTGCCCGCATAGTCGCTCACGTAATGAGACTTGTGTCCACGCACCATTCGCATTTCCGTTGGTCCATTATGTTTAGTGCAATGTTTGCTACAGCTTCGGCCATCAGAGAAACAAAGATATTGCCGCGGGCCCTGTGGACAGCAAGTGCCACGCTGACCACCTTACTGAAAACAATCGGCCACTCATGCAAATCGTACCGTTGTCAGTCGTGCGAAACCATCTCAATATATTTCTTATCTGGAAACGGATTCTGCCCTGCAAGTAATCGATACATGGCCGTCGTATTTATTCAAGTGACGTCCTAACGATAACACCTTTACCTGTCAGCGTGGTCGAGAAGCGATTTCCACTACTTTCAGTTCCACTACACACGCATAATGTCAGCAGGCTCTGTTACTTCACCGAGAATTTTATTAGGAATAAGTGTCCAAAAAACATGAAAGCGAGAAGTTTAACACTCATTGCATTTTTTATGTTCTTCTTTAATTGTGAACATACTCGGGATAGATCTGCCTGGCTGGGTGAAAATTTATACGAATAAAACGAACTTTCCAGCCACTTTTGGTCGAAATTTCCGGAGCCCTCCACTACGGCGTCTCTCATAATCGTATGGTAATTTTGGTACGTTAAACCCCACGTATAAATCAATCAGCCACTTTTTGTCGAATGTTTCTAAAATTCAGAAACTTCAGAAAATATGAACTGACCCAACGTCTCGGGAATAATTCGGTAGTTTCTCGAAGGGTGACTGTTCAGCCGACTACAAAGCTAGCGAGATTTCTTAGTTGTGTCCCCCACTCCATCGTCCTTCTTCCCACCGTTCTCGTTGCTGCAGTATTTTCTCCACTTATTCTATAGACCATGCAAGTATATATTCGGTAAGGTCCCAGTTGAGCGGTTAATGTTTTAAGGTGTTGTTTGAATATGCCCGGACTCTAAAGACTGTCTTTTAGGGTGGCTTCCTTCCTTGTCGATCATCCGAGTGGCGTAGAAATTGATGTGATGGTCTATCATTTGGCTGTGTTCGGTAAGAGCGTTTTGTGCAACGTTGAAGCTACGCACGTCGTTCCGATGTTGTCGTATCCTTTCCGGGAAGTGAGACAAAAGTACTGAAGCGAGACTCGATGTGCATGAAACGTGGACAAGAAATGCCTAATTGGCTGTCCCACTGAATGTGCCAGAAACGACAAAAAATACACTTGAAAGTATACACTTATGTTCAGCCGTTTCAGTTGCCAAATATTGGTGCTCAACTTATTGGTCTTCTCTAGTTTTTGTTTTATTTGTAGCACTGAACTTTTTATGCACTGTGTTCGTGTTGCATATAATAAAAGTAATTCACCGCTGCTTTTCCTCCGCCATTTTGTGAAATATTTGACGGGCTAGCTAAGCCTCCTTTCGGAATCACATAGACACAGGTGTCACTCGACAAGTACGACAGATTGGGTGTGTCGGTGCACAATTTATTTCAGCCATAAGATCAAAGAAAATCTTTAGCCGCTACTTGCTTCGTTCATATATATGCCCTACAAATTTTTCATGCAAGGACACACGTAACGAACCAACCTGGAGTTTGGCACGTACACGATTAGAAAAGAACACTGAATGAAACCGTCATGGCGCCTAATTGATGGATGACCTTAAACCAGCCACTGTAGACGCCAAGTAAGATCTAATTACGGTAACTAGAAGCCAGGGAAGAAAGCTTTATCGCCATGAACAAACCCCTACATTCAAGTACCCGGGCACGGTCACGTCATTTTGTGCTCCTAAATGGACTCGACACTCTTCGTGCTAATATCTGGTGTTCAAGAGAGTACACCAGTAGACAGTCAGTGGAAGCTATTACGCCATGTTTTCCGCGCGGTAAAGGCGCGCTTGGTTTATTGCTCAGTGCTCTTGCATCTCGTTTTTTTTTGAAAAGTTTTTGCTGCTTATGTAGGCATAAGGTCTTATTTTTTCCACTCTACTTTGTCATTCTTGAGTGTTCAGCTGTTTCTTATACGAAAGACGTCATAAACGCTTCCAAGCAGCCAAAGTATCACATCATCAGTGCACCCAAACTTAAAATAAGAATGACGACCCTAGCATCAACACATAAGAAAAGAATTCATCGGAGCGAAAACAAAAGCAGCCTATTTAATGTTCACCGTAGGAAGAGGTCACATGTTGAGAGAGTAGCTATTTAGCGATGGGTAGTTATAACAGTTGCATGTACATCAGAATATAAGAAACAAAACGATGCGTGTGAGATTATAGGTGAGGTGATGAAACTGAAAGAGAAATATAGGGCAGATGTAACATTATTTGGGCTTGCTCAAGAAAGGGCAAGTTGGGCGAGGACACAGTTTTGCAGCGACTAATTATAGGATCATGTACTGAATACGATGATGAAAAATTTAGTAAAGCGCAGTACTCTTATGCTAAATCGACAGATCAGAGTAGGAGGTGCACAATCCAACAAGAAATCTGTCAGCAATTACGAGGCTGCACTTGGCAAAAAAGAAGTGACAAAAAATTAGGGATCAATTCACCTATAGTTCCAAACCTCAAGGAAATACGGAGCTGCGTTCCTTCTTTGTCTTTAGGTTTTATTTTATGTCATCATCGATTTCTTTTTTTCACTTCTCCCTTTTTATCGAATTTTTCTCTGGTTATTTCTACTTATTTCTTTCTTCCAATATCTTTTGTATCAAGTTCTTTCTCCATCTTTCCAGCTTTTTTTTCTCCTTTGCTGTATATATCTTTCTTGCTTGTTTCATGTTTTTTTCTATTCTTTTTTTCTCCCTATTTATTTCTATTTTTTAGATTAGCTATTTTTCTATTTCTCCGCTTGCTCTCTTGTATTTATCTTTGTCATTATCTCTATATAATGCTTTACTTTCTCCCTCCTTTCTGCCTTTCATTTCTCCTCCTCCGTCCAACACCTTTTTGTCATCCATTTGCTTACTACAGTATAATAGTCTATGTTATTCTCTGCTAGCGTGTCCCGATAGCCCAGGCGCTACGATGCTCACTTTCATATCAAGAATATTGGGTTCAAGTCTTGCCGCGACGACAATTTTCATTCTCAAAGTTATTTTTTCGTGTCTCTTTCTTTCTCTTTCTCTGTACTCATCTTTCTCCCATCCATCAAAGTTGTCGCATTCCACGCGAGACAAATCAGCACGCTTTTCTGGAAGCGAAGCAGGCCATGAAGGCGAAGGAGAAGAACAACAGGTCAAAGAGAGAGCATGCCGCTTTATGATGATGATTATTTCTGTTCACCTGTCACAGACATACAGTGAGTTTAAAGACCTCGGCTATTATAATGCATTCATTCCGTTCATACACGTTTGTACTCGCTCAGGTTTCCTCGTACACACAGTCACAAGACGTTGGGATCCTGTACAGTAAATATGCGCCGTAGTAGCTAGCAGACACACAACAAATACGAGTCGTCCTAGCATTGCTGAAATTTGCAGGACAAGCATGAATGCTAAAAGAACTATCAGAGTTCACCATCACATGCGATAGTAATGTCATTGTTTTACTTTTGCTTTTGCATTTGTTGTACTAGCTACGCTGAACGAGCACTGACTTCATTTTCCCGCCGCTATCGCGATGTGGAGTATCAATTGTACGTTTTCATCTAGTGCAGAAGACCTGCTGCGTTATGCGAGGCAAAATCTCTCGTGCAAGACTGCCTACCAGAAAACATTCAAGTTATTCAACGCACTTCACGCGCAAAGTCTCGAACTGTGCGCCCATTCGGACTCACAAAAATTAACGCCAACTGTGACAAATTGCAGCATTGTTAACGTGGTTAGTCTTTTCCAATGTCGTCTGTTTATATACAGATTATCATTGCACCATTTGGAAGCCAGAAATACAGGATGCAAAGCACGTGGAATGAGGAAGCACTGCTTCGAGATTATGTAGGATCATCTTCAATACATTAAGTGGTGTGCCTGTGGTGGTATGCGTTCGCATGACCATGCTGCTATGGCGTTAGCAAGTCGACCGAACTGATGGACAATGCGTAGGTTTTTGGCGGGCTCGAAACTCGGTCACATACTGTCGATGGCGCCTACTGTGTAGCAGCCCTTGAAGATAAGGAAACTTATTGTATCATCTTTCATGTCATCATAGATATGCGTCGCTTTTTAGGACTCTTCCTCGCGGTTGCCCGCTTTGCAGCGAAGGGTGAACACACTCTTTATGCAAGTGAGATAGTATTCTGTCAACGCTGCAGCATGTGGTGTTAGTCTCCTTTCGGTCGATGTCTTCTTACCAGCCGATTGGCTGATTAGGGCACGCATATTTTCTCGCCGTGAAAATTATGTTGCTTAATTTTACTTCGTGTTCCTAGAGCCAAATCCTTGCTGTTCCTTTCACGTAGAACGGAATATTCACACTTATAAGTGTCACACCAGCGACAATACTTGTTTGTACGTTCAAGCGTGACCAACCAGCACGGTGTAAAAATTATTCTTATACCACACGAAGGTGCCGTCAAAGTTAAAATTTTCAGTCTCACAAAACGTCTCGGGATATTTGAACTCAAAAAGGAGAAAGTTGTCGTTACAGTGGCCGAAGTGGAAGCTCCGCTATACTGTGTTGGTACTCCGCACCACTACCAAGCAGTGACGGGGTGGAGAAATCCCAGAAAAAAGACGGAAAATGTATGAACTAAGAGTAACACAAAAGAAAATAAACAGGATGGAGCACACCTAGTGCCAACAAGCCAAACTCCTTTGAATTCGCTTGCTGCTCGTCTTCCTGTCACACTTCCAATAATGCTCCTGTTTCATTTCCTTTTTCTTTTGGTGAGCTCATAAACAAGCAAAGACACAGTCGAGGGCACTTGCCTGTAGCGTCCACAAGCCAGCTTCGTCGGAAGCCGTGTCGCCCTTGTTCTCGATGCGATCGACAAATTTCACAGTATGCTCCTATTTTGCTTTTTTAGGACTATGCTTCGAAGTTTTCTTGCGTTGCTCCCATCGAGTCTTTTTTTTTCATGAAATGTAGAGAATCATTCAGTCGAAATGACGGAACAGTACCTTTTTTCTTTCTAGGGCAATAATTCCAGCACTAATTTAATCATCTTCAACGCCTCGCGTGGAGCGTGTATTTTTCATCATAGCTTGTAACAATAGATTAAAAATGACAGAAATCAGCAAAACGATTCTTCGCAAGCTCAACCATTAGATAAGTGACCGAGGGACAGTCTTGTCGCAACAACTTGGTATCGTCTTTTTCTGCGCAAGAACTTTCATTCTAGACTTTTTTTCTGTTAGCTGTACTTTACTGGCCCCCATAATAAAATATGCGCTGCACCTACTGTGGTGTTCGCGATAGCACACCTGATAACCGAACTGTCGTTAGTGCGCATGCGCCCACTAGTGCTTAAATGGTAACGCTCAAAGCACTGTCTTCCATTCCCGTGATGTAACCCCAGTCGTACGCTTCGGCAATAAACGCTGTTGTTTGCCCGTTGGACCCTTGGCCTTGTCAGTCCCTGGACGAGATTCAACACTGGCGACGAGGATGGGATGAAAAATGAAGAGTAGCGAGCAGTGTGTGAAGAAGCGACAATGCGGTCTGGTGACAGCTGGGCCAGATGGGTGAGCAGAGGGCAGCTGGGCCAGATGGAGTCATTCGACGTTACTGCAAGCGACGGGACTGGCATACAGGAGAGGTTGACCTCTTTTCCTGATTGTCAACAAGGTTCCCGACAGCGACAAGGTACACAGCATTCCTCAGCAATCATCGGACCGCGTACTATGGTTGCTGAAGTCGT
>NW_023612388.1:0-59370 GCF_013339725.1 Rhipicephalus microplus
AAAAAGCGCCCACCACACCGGGTGCTCGAAACTCCAACCTTTTGGTTACAGCCGCTCGCCTAGCCAATTGCGCCACGGAGGACAATCCTGCCCATCTTCATCTCACCCGCCATCAGAACATATCTTCAACCGCTATCAACCCAAAAGAAAAAAAAGCGCCCGCACCACCACTGGGTGGGCTCGAACCTCCAACCTTTCTGTTAACAGCCAATCGCGCTAGCCATTGCGGCCCACGGAAGACCTAGTCTTGCTCACTCTCACCACCATCAGAACATATCTTCAAAGCTATCAGCGACAAAAAAAAAAAAAATCGCCGCAGAACCCCACCGGGTGGGCTCGACCCTCCAAACCTTTCGGTTCACAGCCGATCGCGCTAGCAAACTGCGCCACGGAGACAGTCGTGCTCCGCCCTCACCACCATCAGACATATCTTCAAGCTATCGCGCAAGAAAAAGCAACACACCACTCCCGGAGGGCTCGAAAACTGCAAGCTTTCGGTTAACAGCCGATCGCGCTAGCCAATTGCGCCACGGAGACAGTCCTACTCTCACCACCGTCAGAACATTTCTTCAGAGGCTATCAGCCCAAAGAAAAAAAAAAAGCGCCGCACCACCACCGGGTGGGCTCGAACCTCCAACCTTTCGGTTAACAGCCGATCGCGCTAGCCAATGCCCCACGGAGGCAGTCGTGCTCCACTCTCACCATTGTCAGAACCTTTCTTCAGAGCTATCACCCCAAAGAATAAAAAGCGCCGCACCACTACCGCGCGGGCTCGAACCCCCAACCTTTCGGTTAACAGCCGGTCGCGCTAGCCAATGGCGCCACAAAGACAGTCCTGCTCCACTCTCACCACCAGCAGAACATATCTTCAAAGCCATTACCGCAAAGAAAAATGCAACACACCACTCTCGGGAGGGCTCGAAACTCCAACCTTTCGGTTAACAGCCGATTCAGCTTGTCAATTGCGCCACGGAGACAGTCTTGCTCCATTCCCTTCACCATCATAACATATCTTCAAAGCTATCAGCCCACAGAAAAAAAAGTGCCGCACAACCACCGGGTGGGCTCGAACCTCCAACTTTTCGGTTAACAGCCGATCGCGCTACCCAATTGCGCCACGGAGACAGTCCTGCTCCACTCTCACCACCATCAGAACATATCTTCAAAGCCATCAGCCCAAAGAAAAAAAAGCGCCGCACCACCACTGGGTGGGCTCAAAGCTCCGAGCTTTCGGTTAACAGCCGATCGCGCTAGCCAATTGCGCCACGGAGACAGTCGTGCTCCACTCTCACCACCATCAGAACATATCTTCAAATGTATCGGCGCAAAGAAAAAAGGAACACACCACTCCGGGGATGGCTCGAAACTCCAACCTTTCGGTTAACAGCCGATCGCGCTAGCCAATTGCGCCACGGAGACAGTCCTGCTCCACTCTCACCACCATTAGAACAATTTTTCAGAGCTATCACCCCAAAGAAAAAAAAGCGCCGAACAACCACCGGATGGGCTCGAACCTCCAACCTTTCGGTTAACAGCCGATCGCGCTAGCCAACTGTGCCACGGAGTTAGTCGTGCTCCACCCACACCACCATGAGAACATATCTTCAAAGCTATCATTCCAAAGAAAAAAAGCGCCGCACCACCACCGGGTGGGCTCTAACCTCCAACTTTTCGGTTAACAGCCGATCACGCTAGCCAATTGCGCCACGGAGACAGTCCTGCTCCATTCTCACCACCATCAGAACATATCTTCAAAGCTATCAGCCCACAGAAAAAAAAGCGCCGCACAACCACCGGGTGGGCTCGAACCTCCAACTTTTCGGTTAACAGCCAATCGCGCTACCCAATCGCGCCACGGAGACAGTCCTGCTCCACTCTCACCACCATCAGAACATATCTTCAAAGCTATCAGCCCAAAGAAAAAAAAGCGCCGCACCACCACCGGGTGGGCTCGAACCTCCAACCTTTCTGTTAACAGCCAATCGCGCTAGCCAATTGCCCCAAGGAGACAGTCGTGCTCCACTCTCACCACCGTCAGAACATTTCTTCAGAGCTATCACCTCAAAGAAAAAAAAGCGCCGAACCACCACCGGATAGGCTCGAACCTCCAACCTTTCGGTTAACAGCCGATCGCGCTAGCCAACTGCGCCACGGAGTTAGTCGTGCTCCACCCACACCACCATCAGAACATATCTTCAAAGCTATCAGCGCAAAGAAAAAAGCAGCACACCATTCCCGGGAGGGCTCGAAACTCCAACCTTTCGGTTAACAGCCGATCGCGCTAGCCAATTGCGCCACGGAGACAGTCCTGCTCCACTCTCACCACCATCAGAACATATCTTCAAAGCCATCAGCCCAAAGAAAAAAAAAGCGCCGCACTACCACTGGGTGGGCTCGAAGCTCCGAGCTTTCGGTTAACAGCCGATCGCGCTAGCGAATTGCGTCGCGGAGACAGTCGTGATCCACTCTCACCACCGTCAGAACATTTCTTCAGAGCTATTAACCCAAAGAAAAAAAAGCGCCGCACCACCACCGGGTGGGCTCGAACCTCCAACCTTTCGGTTAACAGCCGATCGCGCTAGCCAACTGTGCCACGGAGTTAGTCGTGCTCCACCCACACCACCATCGAAACATATCTTCAAAGCTATCAGTCCAAAGAAAAAAAGCGCCGCACCACCACCGGGTGGGCTCTAACCTCCAACCTTTAGGTTAACAGCCGATCGCGCTAGCCAATTGCGCCACGGAGACAGTCTTGCTCCACTCTTACCACCGTCAGAACATTTCTTCAGAGCTACCACCCCAAGGAAAAAAAAGCGCCGCACCACCACCGGGTGGGCTCGAACCTCCAACCTTTCGGTTAACAGGTGGTCGCGCTAGCCAATTGCGCCACGAAGACAGTCCTGCTCCACTCTCACAACCATCAGAACATATCTTCAAATCTATTGGCGCAAAGAAAAAAGCAACACACCACTCCCGGGAGGGCTCGAAACTCCAACCTTTCGGTTAACAGCCGATCGCGCTAGCCAATTGCCCCGCTGAGACAGTCGTGCTCCACTCTCACCACCGTCAGAACATTTCTTCAGAGCTATCACCCCAAAGAAAAAAAAGCGCCGCACCACCACCGGGTGGGCTCGAACCTCCAACCTTTCGGTTAACAGCCGGTCGCGCTAGCCAATTGCGCCACGAAGACAGTCCTGCGAAACTCTCACAACCATCAGAACATATCTTCAAAGCTATTACCGCAAAGAAAAAAGCAACACACCACTCCCGGGAGGGCTCGAAACTCCAACCTTTCGGTTAACAGCCGATCGCGCTAGCCAATTGCGCCACGGAGACAGTCTTGCTCCACCCACACCACCATGAGAACATATCTTCAAAGCTATCAGCGCAAAGAAAAAAGCAACACACCACTCCCGGGAGGGCTCGAAACTCCAACCTTTCGGTTAACAGCCGATCACGCTAGCCAATTGCGCCACAGAGACAGTCCTGCTCTACTCACACCACCATCAAAACATATCTTCAAAGCTATCAGCCTAAAGAAAAAAAGCGCCGCACCACCACCGGGTGGGCTCGAAACTCCAACCTTTCGGTTAACAGCCGATCGCGCTAGCCAATTGCGCCACGGAGACAGTCGTGCTCCACTCTCACCACCATCAGAACATATCTTCAAATCTATCGGCGCAAAGAAAAAAGGAACACACCACTCCGGGGATGGCTCGAAACTCCAACCTTTCGGTTAACAGCCGATCGCGCTAGCCAATTGCGCCACGGAGACAGTCCTGCTCCACTCTCACCACCATTAGAACATTTCTTCAGAGCTATCACCCCAAAGAAAAAAAAGCGCCGAACAACCACCGGATGGGCTCGAACCTCCAACCTTTCGGTTAACAGCCGATCGCGCTAGCCAACTGTGCCACGGAGTTAGTCGTGCTCCACCCACACCACCATCAGAACATATCTTCAAAGCTATCAGTCCAAAGAAAAAAAGCGCCGCACCACCACCGGGTGGGCTCTAACCTCCAACTTTTCGGTTAACAGCCGATCACGCTAGCCAATTGCGCCACGGAGAAGGTCCTGCTCCATGCTCACCACCATCAGAACATATCTTCAGAGCTATCACCTCAAAGAAAAAAAAGCGCCGAACCACCACCGGATGGGCTCGAACCTCCAACCTTTCGGTTAACAGCCGATCGCGCTAGCCAACTGCGCCACGGAGTTAGTCGTGCTCCACCCACACCACCATCAGAACATATCTTCAAAGCTATCAGCGCAAAGAAAAAAGCAACACACCACTCCCGGGAGGGATCGAAACTCCAACCTTTCGGTTAACAGCCGATCGCGCTAGCCAATTGCGCCACGGAGACAGTCCTGCTCCACTCTCACCACCATCAGAACATATCTTCAAAGCCATCAGCCCAAAGAAAAAAAAAGCGCCGCACCACCACTGGGTGGGCTCGAAGCTCTGAGCTTTCGGTTAACAGCCGATCGCGCTAGCGAATTGCGTCACGGAGACAGTCGTGCTCCACTCTCACCACCGTCAGAAGATTTCTTCAGAGCTATCAACCCAAAGAAAAAAAAGCGCCGCACCACCACCGGGTGGGCTCGAACCTCCAACCTTCCGGTTAACAGCCGATCGCGCTAGCCAATTGCGCCACGGAGACAGTCCTGCTCCATTCTCACCACCATCAGAACATATCTTCAAAGCTATCAGCCCACAGAAAAAAAAAGTGCCGCACAACCACCGGGTGGGCTCGAACCTCCAACTTTTCGGTTAAGAGCCGATCGCGCTACCCAATTGCGCCACGGAGACAGTCCTGCTCCACTCTCACCACCATCAGAACATATCTTCAGAGCTATCACCCCAAAGAAAAAAAAGCGCCGAACCACCACCGGATGGGCTCGAACCTCCAACCTTTCGGTTAACAGCCGATCGCGCTAGCCAACTGCGCCACGGAGACAGTCGTGCTCCACTCTCACCACCGTCAGAACATTTCTTAAGAGCTATCAACCCAAAGAAAAAAAAGCGCAACACCACCACCGGGAGGGCTCGAACCTCCAACCTTCCGGTTAACAGCCGATCGCGCTAGCCAATTGTGCCACGGAGACAGTCCTGCTCCATTCTCACCACCATCAGAACATATCTTCAAAGCTATCAGCCCACAGAAAAAAAAAGTGCCACACAACCACCGGGTGGGCTCGAACCTCCATCTTTTCGGTTAACAGCCAATCGCGCTACCCAATTGCGCCACGGAGACAGTCCTGCTCCACTCTCACCACCATCAGAACATATCTTCAAAGCCATCAGCCCAAAGAAAAAAAAAGCGCCGCACCACCACTGGGTGGGCTCGAAGCTCCGAGCTTTCGGTTAACAGCCGATCGCGCTAGCCAATTGCACCACGGAGACAGTCGTGCTCCACTCTAACCACCGTCAGAACATTTCTTCAGAGCTATCACCCCAAAGAAAAAAAAGCGCCGCACCACCACCGGGTGGGCTTGAACCTCCAACCTTCCAATAACAGCCGGTCGCGCTAGCCAATTGCGCCACGAAGACAGTCCTGCTACACTCTCACAACCATCAGAACATATCTTCAAAGCTATCAGCGCAAAGAAAAAAGCGCCGAACCACCACCGGATGGGCTCGAACCTCCAACCTTTCGGTTAACAGCCGATCGCGCTAGCCAACTGCGCCACGGAGTTAGTCGTGCTCCACCCACACCACCATCAGAACATATCTTCAAAGCTATCAGCGCAAAGAAAAAAGCAACACACCACTCCCGGGAGGGATCGAAACTCCAACCTTTCGGTTAACAGCCGATCGCGCTAGCCAATTGCGCCACGGAGACAGTCCTGCTCCACTCTCACCACCATCAGAACATATCTTCAAAGCCATCAGCCCAAAGAAAAAAAAAAGCGCCGCACCACCACTGGGTGGGCTCGAAGCTCTGAGCTTTCGGTTAACAGCCGATCGCGCTAGCGAATTGCGTCACGGAGACAGTCGTGCTCCACTCTCACCGCCGTCAGAAGATTTCTTCAGAGCTATCACCCAAAGAAAAAAAGCGCCGCACCACCACCGGGTGGCTCGAACCTCCAACCTTTCGGTTAACAGCCGATCGCGCTAGCCAATTGCGCCACGGAGACAGTCCTGCTCCATTCTCACCACCATCAGAACATATCTTCAAAGCTATCAGCCCACAGAAAAAAAAAGTGCCGCACAACCACCGGGTGGGCTCGAACCTCCAACTTTTCGGTTAAGAGCCGATCGCGCTACCCAATTGCGCCACGGAGACAGTCCTGCTCCACTCTCACCACCATCAGAACATATCTTCAAAGCTATCAGCCCAAAGAAAAAAAAGCGCCGAACCACCACCGGATGGGCTCGAACCTCCAACCTTTCGGTTAACAGCCGATCGCGCTAGCCAATTGCACCACGGAGACAGTCGTGCTCCACTCTAACCACCGTCAGAACATTTCTTCAGAGCTATCACCCCAAAGAAAAAAAAGCGCCGCACCACCACCGGGTGGGCTTGAACCTCCAACCTTCCAATAACAGCCGGTCGCGCTAGCCAATTGCGCCACGAAGACAGTCCTGCTACACTCTCACAACCATCAGAACATATCTTCAAAGCTATCAGCGCAAAGAAAAAAGCAACACACCACTCCCGGGAGGGCTCGAAACTCCAACCTTTCGGTTAAGAGCCGATCGCGCTAGCCAATTGCGCCACGGAGATAGTCCTGCTCCACTCTCACCACCATCAGAACATATCTTCAAAGCCATCAGCCCAAAGAAAAAAAAAGCGCCGCACCACCACTGGGTGGGCTCGAAGCTCCGAGCTTTCGGTTAACTGCCGATCGCGCTAGCGAATTGCGTCACGGAGACAGTCGTGCTCCACTCTCACCACCGTCAGAACATTTCTTAAGAGTTATCAACCCAAAGAAAAAAAAGCGCAACACCACCACCGGGTGGGCTCGAACCTCCAACCTTCCGGTTAACAGCCGATCGCGCTAGCCAATTGCGCCACGGAGACAGTCCTGCTCCATTCTCACCACCATCAGAACATATCTTCAAAGCTATCAGCCCACAGAAAAAAAAAGTGCCACACAACCACCGGGTGGGCTCGAACCTCCATCTTTTCGGTTAACAGCCAATCGCGCTACCCAATTGCGCCACGGAGACAGTCCTGCTCCACTCTCACCACCATCAGAACATATCTTCAAAGCCATCAGCCCAAAGAAAAAAAAAGCGCCGCACCACCACTGGGTGGGCTCGAAGCTCCGAGCTTTCGGTTAACAGCCGATCGCGCTAGCCAATTGCACCACGGAGACAGTCGTGCTCCACTCTAACCACCGTCAGAACATTTCTTCAGAGCTATCACCCCAAAGAAAAAAAAGCGCCGCACCACCACCGGGTGGGCTTGAACCTCCAACCTTCCAATAACAGCCGGTCGCGCTAGCCAATTGCGCCACGAAGACAGTCCTGCTACACTCTCACAACCATCAGAACATATCTTCAAAGCTATCAGCGCAAAGAAAAAAGCAACACACCACTCCCGGGAGGGCTCGAAACTCCAACCTTCGGTTAACAGCCGATCGCGCTAGCCAATTGCGCCACGGAGACAGTCCTGCTCCACTCTCACCACCATCAGAACATATCTTCAAAGCCATCAGCCCAAAGAAAAAAAAGCGCCGCACCACCACTGGGTGGGCTCGAAGCTCCGAGCTTTCGGTTAACTGCCGATCGCGCTAGCGAATTGCGTCACGGAGACAGTCCTGCTCCATTCCCACCACCATCAGAACATATCTTCAAAGCTATCAGCCCACAGAAAAAAAAAGTGCCGCACAACCACCGGGTGGGCTCGAACCTCCAACTTTTCGGTTAACAGCCGATCGCGCTACCCAATTGCGCCACGGAGACAGTCCCGCTCCACTCTCACCACCATCAGAACTTATCTTCAAAGCCATCAGCCGAAAAAAAAGCGCCGCATTACCACTGGGTGGGCTCGAAGCTCCGCGCTTTCGGTTAACAGCCGATCGCGCAAGCCAATTGCGCCACGGAGACAGTCGTGCTCCACTCTCACCACCATCAGAACATATCTTCAAATTTATCGGCGCAAAGAAAAAAGGAACACACCACTCCGGGGATGGCTCGAAACTCCAACCTTTTGGTTAACAGCCAATCGCGCTAGCGAATTGCGCCACGGAGACAGTCCTGCTCCACTCTCAACACCATTAGAACATTTCTTCAGAGCTATCACCCCAAAGAAAAAAAAGCACCGCACCACCACCGGATGGGCTCGTACCTCCAACCTTTCGGTTAACAGCCGGTCGCGCTAGCCAACTGTGCCACGGAGTTAGTCGTGCTCCACCCACACCACCATCAGAATATATCTTCAAAGCTATCAGTCCAAAGAAAAAAAGCGCCGCACCACCACCGGGTGGGCTCTAACCTCCAACTTTTCGGTTAACAGCTGATCACGCTAGCCAATTGCGCCACGGAGACAGTCCTGCTCCATTCTAACCACCATCAGAACATATCTTCAAAGCTATCAGCCCAAAAAAAAGCGCCGCACCACCACCGGGTGGGCTCGAACCTCCGACTTTTCGGTTAACAGCCGATCGCGCTAGCCAATTGCGCCACGGAGACAGTCCTGCTCCACTCTCACCACCATTAGAACATATCTTGAAAGCTATCAGCCCCAAAAAAAAGCACCGCACCACCACCGGGTGGGCTTGAACCTCCAACCTTTCGGTTAACAGCCAATCGCGCTAGCCATTTGCGCCACAGAGATAGTCCTGCTCCACTCTCACCACCATCAGAACATATCTTCAAAGCTATCAGCACAAAGAAAAAAAAAGCGCCGAACCACCACCGGATGGGCTCGAACCTCCAACCTTTCGGTTAACAGCCAATCGCGCTAGCCAATTGCCCCACGGAGACAGTCGTGCTCCACTCTCACCACCGTCAGAACATTTCTTCAGAGCTATCACCCCAAAGAAAAAAAAGCGCCGAACCACCACCGGATGGGCTCGAACCTCCAACATTTCGGTTAACAGCCGATCGCGCTAGCCAACTGCGCCACGGAGTTAGTCGTGCTCCACCCACACCACCATCAGAACATATCTTCAAAGCTATCAGCGCAAAGAAAAAAGCAACACACCACTACCGGAACGGCTCGAAACTCCAACCTTTCGGTTAACAGCCGATCGCACTAGCCAATTGCGCCATGGAGACAGTCCTGCTCCACTCTCACCACCATCAGAACATATCTTCAAAGCTATCAGCCCACAGAAAAAAAAGTGCCGCACAACCACCGGGTGGGCTCGAACCTCCAACTTTTCGGTTAACAGCCGATCGCGCTACCCAATTGCGCCAAGGAGACAGTCCTGCTCCACTCTCACCACCATCAGAACATATCTTCAAAGCCATCAGCCCAAAGAAAAAAAAAGCGCCGCACCACCACTTGGTGGGCTCGAAGCTCCGAGCTTTCGGTTAACAGCCGATCGCGCTAGCCAATAGGCCACGGAGACAGTCGTGCTCCACTCTCACCACCATCAGAACATATCTTCAAATCTATCGGCGCAAAGAAAAAAGGAACACACCACTCCGGGGATGGCTCGAAACTCCAACCTTTCGGTTAATAGCCGATCGCGCTAGCCAATTGCGCCACGGAGACAGTCCTGCTCCACTCTCACCACCATTACAACAATTCTTCAGAGCTATCACCCCAAAGAAAAAAAAAGCGCCGAACAACCACCGGGTGGGCTCGAACCTCCAACTTTTCGGTTAACAGCCGATCGCGCTACCCAATCGCGCCACGGAGACAGTCCTGCTCCACTCTCACCACCATCAGAACATATCTTCAAAGCTATCAGCCCAAAGAAAAAAAAGCGCCGCACCACCACCGGGTGGGCTCGAACCTCCGACTTTTCGGTTAACAGCCGATCGCGCTAGCCAATTGCGCCACGGAGACAGTCCTGCTCCACTCTCACCACCATTAGAACATATCTTCAAAGCTATCAGCCCAAAGAAAAAAAGCACCGCACCACCACCGGGTGGGCTTGAACCTCCAACCTTTCGGTTAACAGCCAATCGCGCTAGCCATTTGCGCCACGGAGATAGTCCTGCTCCACTCTCACCACCATCAGAACATATCTTCAAAGCTATCAGCACAAAGAAAAAAAAGCGCCGAACCACCACCGGGTGGGCTCGAACCTCCAACCTTTCGGTTAACAGCCAATCGCGCTAGCCAATTGCCCCACGGAGACAGTCGTGCTCCACTCTCACCACCGTCAGAACATTTCTTCAGAGCTATCACCCCAAAGAAAAAAAAGCGCCGAACCACCACCGGATGGGCTCGAACCTCCGACCTTTCGGTTAACAGCTGATCGCGCTAGCCAACTGCGCCACGGAGTTAGTCGTGCTCCACCCACACAACCATCAGAACATATCTTCAAAGCTATCAGCGCAAAGAAAAAAGCAACACACCACTCCCGGGAGGGCTCGAAACTCCAACCTTTCGGTTAACAGCCGATCGCGCTAGCCAATTGCGCCACAGAGACAGTCCTGCTCTACTCACACCACCATCAAAACATATCTTCAAAGCTATCAGCCTAAAGAAAAAAAGCGCCGCACCACCACCGGGTGGGCTCGAAACTCCAACCTTTCGATTAACAGCCGATCGCGCTAGCCCATTGCGCCACGGAGACAGTCCTGCTCCATTCTCACCACCAGCAGAACTTATCTTCAAAGCTATCAGCCCACAGAAAAAGCGCCGCACAACCACCGGGTGGGCTAGAACCTCCAACTTTTCGGTTAACAGCCGATCGTGCTACCCAATTGCGCCACGGAGACAGTCCTGCTCCACTCTCACCAACATCAGAACATATCTTCAAAGCTATCAGCCCAAAGAACAAAAAGCGCCGCACCACCACCGGGTGGGCTCGAACCTCCGACCTTTTGGTTAACAGCCGATCGCGCTAGCCTATTGCGCCTCGGAGACAGTCTTGCTCCACTCTCACCACCATCAGATTATATCTTCAAAGCTATCAGCGCAAAAAAAAGCGCCGCACCACCACCGGGTGGGCTCGAACCTCCAACCTTTCGTTTAACAGCCGATCGCGCTAGCCAATTGCACCACGGAGACAGTCCTGCTCTACTCTCACCACCATCAGAACATATCTTCAAAGCTATCAGCCCAAAGGAAAAAAAGCGCCGCACCACCACCGGATGGGCTCGAAACTCCAACCTTTAGGTTAACAGCCGATCGCACTAGCCAATTGCGCCATGAAGACAGTTCTGCTCCACTCTCATCACCATCAGAACATATCTTCAAAGCCATCAGCCCAAAGAAAAAAAAGCGCCGCACCACCACTGGGTGGGCTCGAACCTCGAACCTTTCGGTTAACAGCCGATCGCGCTAGCCAATTGCGCCACGGAGACAGTCGTGCTCCACTCTCACCACCATCAGAACATATCTTCAAATCTATCGGCGCAAAGAAAAAGCAACACACCACTCCCTTGAGGGCTCGAAACTTCAACCTTTCGGTTAACAGCCGATCGCGCTAGCCAATTTCGCCACGGAGACAGTCCTGCTCTACTCTCACCACCATCAAAACATATCTTCAAAGCTATCAGCCCAAAGAAAAAAAAGCGCCGCACCACCACCGGGTGGGCTCGAACCTCCAACGTTTCGGTTAACAGCCGATCACGCTATCGAATCGCGCCACTGAGACAGTCCTACTCTCACCACCGTCAGAACATTTCTTCAGAGCTATCAGCCCAAAAAAAAAAGCGCCGCACCACCACCGGGTGGGCTCGAACCTCCAACCTTTCGGTTAACAGCCAATCGCGCTAGCCAATTGCGCCACGGAGACAGTCCTGCTCCACTCTTACCACCATCAGAACATATCTTCAAAGCCATCAGCCCAAAGAAAAAAAAGCGCCGCACCACTACTGGGTGGGCTCGAAGCTCCGACCTTTCGGTTAACAGCCGATCGCGCTAGCCAATTGCGCCACGGAGACAGTGAAGTTTGAAGTTTGAAGTTTGAAGTTTGACAGTGAAGTTTGAAGTTTGAAGTTTATTCATCATCATAGTTTTAAACATACATCACTTCTCCAGTGGTTGAATGGAAAGGGGTGGTGAAAAGGCAACTGAATGCCTGACAATGCACCGATCCCCGCCCAGACCACAATAATGCACAACACTCAGCATGTGTGTCTAGAGAATAAATACATAGATTAAATACAGTGAAATATACAAAGTGTAGACGTAGAGCGTGGAAAAGATAAGAAATAATTACACATCTATAAATGCACTCTTTACACATAAAAGCCCTTTAAAATCCTATAAAAACAAAAACGTAGTTGTGAACAGTTGTGAGGAAGTGAAAAATTTACAGTGCGTTTCAGCAAAGCTACACGAGTTGCACTTCATTAACACACAAAAAAGACATATCACGTTTGAAGCATGAGTAGATATGCGTGTATCTTCTTTTTAAAAATTGCTGGGGATTGACTTTCATTCACTATGGTGGTGGCCATGGTATTTGAGTTTAAAAACGAAGGAATAAGGTGCGCTAGCTTTTGTCTACCGTAGTTGGTCCGAGTCCTCTCACTGTAATAGGTGGTTCTTCTAAAGTTATACATTGGTAGTTTCCGGGAGTAAGCATCATGAAATTTAACTGCGTTTGATTTGATTTGATTGTAAATGACTGTCGCTAGCTTTTTATGAAAGATATTTTCAAATGTTAGGATTCCATGCTTAAGGAAAAGAGGAGCAGAAGGCGTTCGACGCGGAACATTCTCGATTATACGTAGCATTCTTTTTTGCAGTCGGTGAATCCCAATTTTATTTGTTTTTGTTGTCGAGCCCCAGATTAACAGGCAGTATTGTATGCGGGAATAAACTAAAGCGTAGTAAAGTTGCTTTGTCACCCAAAGGGGTAGAAAGCACCTAATTTTTCCAATCACACCAATGGACCGTGATACCTGGTTACGTAGTTTATCTATGTGACTAGACCAGTTCAACGTTTCGTGAAAAATGACGCCTAAGAACTTTTGAGTCTGAACTCGCTCAATCGAAACTCCTCTGAATGACAGCTGCGTATTACGGAGAATGGAATGGTTTCGAGGGTGAAAAATAATGTACTTTGTTTTCTTGATATTTAGTTCTAACTGATTTATTTTCAACCATTGAGACAAATTGTTAAGCCAAAGGTTAGCTTGTTTTTCTATACTAGAGATATCCTGACCGGAAAAAATTACATTAGTGTCGTCTGCGTATAATATAATATCTGCTGTTAGAGGTACGTTTACGATATCGTTTATATATAATAGAAATAGAAGTGGCCCAAGTATGGAGCCCTGTGGGACGCCATAATTTATCTTGCCCATTTCAGACTTTGAGTGTTTTATATCAATTCAATTCAATTCAATTTTATTTACCAGTTTATACATACTGGATGGTTGCGTTGGGTTAAAAGCTACATAAGTAGCTTGACGAGACCCAACGACCAAACTATACAGGGCAGTAACAGCAAGCAGACGAAAAAACTAACAAGTAAAACAGAATACCATATCGTATGTACATATACAGTGATTTACAGGGATTTCCAGCATGAAGATTGCAGGAAAAAAAAGTGAAAATAAATGCATGTGCATAAAAAGTGCTAGAAAAAATAAATAAAAAAGTGCTATATACAATAAAATACGGCTATAGCATAAGTAATAAGCATAAATAGTATTAACACAGAATAATAACACCGTACCAATGTAGCAATACTAGCTATTCGGGACAAAATAAAAAGAAAACACTGGCCATATAACACAGCAAGAAATTCATGTAAGCAGAAGACTGTGTTGAAGAAACAACATAAGTTATGCACAATTCAATTACACAGAAAGTCACAGTATGTGATATTACAAGTGAACAAAATATAAGCGGAAGTCTTTTTTACTGACCGTGTCAATGTCTTTATATTTATTTAAAGCAGATGGTAGGTTATATGCCAACGATTGATGTTTGTAGTGTGTCCTGAAATATGGGACTGACCATGTCTCAGGGTTCCTTGTGTTCACATTAATTCTACGACGTTCTAACGATGCCAACTGTTTTATATAGTTCTTGAGGGATTCAGAAACATATCGCACAGTATGTAATAAACGAAAAGTATAAAGGTTGTCAATTCTAATAATGTTGTACTTAGGAAATGCTTCTCTGGTGCTAGAATAATAGTCTATGTTGTCAATATAGCGAATAATCTTCTTCTGTAGCATCAGAATTTTACGTATGTTAGTTATAGTGGTTGTACTCCACACTAAGGCGCAATAATTTAAGTGGGCATGAAATAAAGCATTATAAATCTGTACTTTGGCCTTTGTAGGTAGCAAACTACGACATCGTGATAAGACACCTGTCACAGAGGAGAGCTTTTCACATAGGTAATTTACATGCATGTCCCAAGTAAGTTGTGAAGAAAAGTGCACGCCAAGTATTTTGTGACTGTCAACTATTTCGATTTTTTGACCTTCAAAAGCAATAGTATTATTTAACGGAAGCAATTTGTTCTTGGAGCGAAAAATAATTACCTTAGTTTTCTTCGCGTTGATCCTAAGTTGATTTAGCTGAGACCAGGTAGATAACTTTCTTAGCAGTTCATTGCAATCCGTTGTCAAGTTGCTCACGTCGTTCCCAGACAATATGACAGTGCTGTCATCAGCGTATATAATAAATTCAGCATTAGTATTAAGATTCACAATGTCATTAATGTAGATATTAAATAAAAGCGGCCCTAAAACGCTTCCTTGAGGCACGCCAAATTTGTTTATTAGACAAGACGACCTGTGACCGTTTACGTAAACACACTGGTATCTGTCACTTAAGTAAGACTTAAACAGTGATAAGCAGCTACCACGTACTCCGTAGCATTCTAGTTTGTCTAATAAAATGTTATGACTTAGGCAGTCGAATGCCTTACTAAAATCTATAAATAACGCCAGCGCATAGGATTTCCTTTCTATGTTCCTTATTATCGTTTCCTTGATTGACAGAAGAGCTGTTTCTGTTGACCTGTGTTTCCTAAATCCGTGTTGCGCGTTAGTTATGATACCAAACTTATCGAAGAAATTGACCATGCGACAGTGTATAATTTTTTCTAGCCCCTTAGAAAACACAGGTAACACCGAAATTGGCCGGTAGTTATTGGGGTCATTAGGGCTACCTGCTTTCAATATTGCCGAAACTCTGGCGTATTTCATTGCCTGTGCGAATACGCCCGATTGAAGCGTTAAATTGAATATGTGAGCAAGAGCAGGAGAAATAGAAGTTATACAATGCTTAATAGGGCCTAGTTGCAGGTTGTTTGTGTCTAACGCATTAGTATTTTTCAAGGATTGAAATGTAGCGCAGACTTCGTATTCATCAGTAGGCTGGAAGAAAATGCTTTCGACAATAAGACTTGAGTTTGTTATTCCCGACGTTGCAGCGCAGGTGGGGTAGGGAGCAGGAATAGCAGCGTTTATGAAATGTTGGTTAAAGTGATTAGCGAGGGCCTCGCCTTTCAACTCAGTACCGTCATGAAGTATACTGTTTAACACTTTGTTTGGCCCGACGACCAAGAACATCGTTTATTATTTTCCATGTCTTATCGGGCCGCTGCTGTGAGGCGGACAGAAAAAGTTGCTCGTAATAAGCTCGTTTGGCACGCCGTAGCTCATAATTTAATTGGTTTCGAAAAGCTTTAAATTCCTTTAATTGTATTTGCAAACGAGACTTCAAAAATGAATGATACAAGGAATTTTCACGCGAAATCATTTTCAAGTGTTCTTTCGTTACCCATGGCTTTCTCGCTTTTTTTGGTGGTTTTACTTGTTTCATAGGAAAATGCCTTTCGTATATTTTTATAAATTTCTCTATGAACTCATTGTATGCCTCATTGACGGACGTTAATGCCAAGACAGAAGACCAGTCTTGGGCCATTATCTCAGTTTTAAAGGCAACCAGCCCACTATCTGTTATTCGCTGAACAGTGAATGTTTCTACCTCACGGTTTCGAAATCCTCTTTGATTTTCATATAGCGCATAAACAGGGAGGTGGTCACTAATGTCCGAAGCAACAGTACCAGTGGTGTAAATCTTTGTCTCTGCGTTTATTATTAAATGGTCAAGGCAAGACAATGTGCCGCACGTAGCGCGAGTTGGTGTAGTAATTAAATTTTTGAAACCACTCGAAGACAGCAATGTACCGAATTCCATGGAAGTAGTGCTGTCATCAAGAATATTGATGTTAAAGTCGCCACCGCATGTCAAGTGAAAGTTGTTTTTGCAAGTGAATTCAAGGAAACTTTCATAATATGCTAAGAAACGCCTAATATTTCCACCCGGTGGGCGATAAACAACAGCGAACATTTCATTTTGATCGGAGACAGTGAGCATTTCGTAATCTTCTGTTGACACGCAGTATTCATGAACTAAATGGCATTTCTTCTCTGTAGTCACATAAAGCGCAACACCCCCTCCACGTTTATCTGATCGATTGGAAAAGAAACTGGCATATCCAGGCAGTTTCAGCTTGCTACTGTTTTTCGTATACCAGGTTTCAGACAGCATAAGAACACCCACTTTGAATGAGAGTTGCTCTAAAAAAAGCAAAATGTCGTCCTCTTTATTTATTACAGAGCGAGTGTTAATATGCAATACTGATTGGCATGACGGGTAATCAGATTTAATAGCAGAAGGTGACGCTAAATTTATGTATGCGCAGTCGTTATCCATTTTGACGATACGGCGCAGTGTTCAGCCCAGCCTGTCACCTGCGCCTACGCAGTTGCATATGACGACCCCGAAAAAATCTTATCAATATCATGCGCATTCGAAACGTGCACGGCGGGCGTATCGTCAGATTGCTTCGCATAGATTTTCCCGTTAAATGACCAGACGGATTTCCATTTGTATTCATACTTTTTTTTCACAGCAAGAGCTAGAAGTTTCTTTAAGGCTGGGCAAAGATGCTCATTCACATAGATAGCATTTTCACTGGTCAGTCCGACATCTTTGTTAGTTAGACGAGCTCGTTTTGCTTTCCTTAGAATGCTGTCTCGCTTTGCACGAGACTTAAACTGGACAATGATATTACTTCTGCCGCTGTCTCGGCTCGGCACCCGATGACAGACCTCTATATCACCTGCAGTTATTTGCTCATTTATGGCACTGCCAATCTTAGAGACAATGTTAGTAACAGATTCATTGTCTTGTTTCAGTACACCTTGTATCTCGAGGTTTGCCTTCCTCGAGTACTGCTCAGCAAGAACAAGCCTTGTTTCAAGATCCCTGCCTTTGCTCTCAAGACATTTACACTCAGCACGAAGAGCAGCATTTTCGCTTTCAAGATTCCTGTTCTTTGTAATCACATCGTCCAGTTTCTTCTTGTGCTCCTCAATTGAAGTGAAGGCAAAGTTGAGGCTTTCCGTCATTTGACGCTGATCATTTTTTAGCTCACGGATTTCATTCCGTAAATCCCTTTCAAGGGAATCACGAAAAGATTTTATCTCTTGTTTCATCTCTTCTTTTATCTTTAGCAGTTCTGCCTTCATTTCTTCCTTGAGTTTAGCAATGTCTTTAGCCATTTTTCAATTCCCGCCCAAGAATACAACAAATTCCGGATTCACTGTTTGGCAGCAGCGACGAAGCGTAGATATGTAACAAGGTAATAAAACACCCAATATATCTGAAACACTAACCTGCGATAAGAGTGCCAGAAGATTTAGCCCGTGCACACAGCTCTCGCCGCTACTGCCAAGTGAAAGCTGCCACAACCACGTAGCTCCTTTTGTAGGGCGCAAAGCGTGACGCTGATCCTGGAGACAGGGCGCCGGCGCAGCCGACAATGACGCCTCCTGGTACCAGACCCTGGATTGCTTCGGAGAAGCGGTGGACCGTTTGGACGCTTTTGGTGCGGCTGCTTGAAATGTCCACGTAGCTCCTTTTGTAGGGCGCAAAGCGTGACGCTGATCCTGGAGACAGGGCGGCGGCGCAGCCGACAATGACGCCTCCTGGTACCAGACCCTGGATTGCTTCGGAGAAGCGGTGGACCGTTTGGACGCTTTTGGTGCGGCTGCTTGAAATGTCCTTTCCTTGATCCAGCCGCACAGTGCGGTCCTCAAAGGGCAGTTTGTCTCACTCAGTATATTGTCAGTATATTGGAACCGGTTAATAAGGTAACTTCTTATTAAATTAAGAGACGAGCCCCTTATTCCGTATTCGGTAATCTTTTGTAGAAGAATTTCATGCTTAATAGAATCAAACGCTTTCTTAAAGTCAAGAAATATTCCGATTGTGAGGCGTTTTTGTACAAAATTATCGATTATTTTATCTTTAATAGATAGCAGGGCTTTTTCAGTAAACTTATTCTTCTGAAATTCATACTGATGTTCTGTAATTACTTTTCTTGAGCTACAGAAATTTGCAAATCGTACATATATCACACGTTCTATGATTTTGGAAAATATGGGCAAAACAGAAATGGGCCTGTAATTACCCATGTCATTTTCATCACCACCTTTGTGGATAACAGACACTTTAGCTACTTTTAGTTTGTCAGGGAACGTTCCAGTGTTCAAGATAAGATTGCAGATATGGGAAAAAGGTGCGCTAATATTCTCTGAAACTGCTTTCAAGGGTTCAGCCTTTAAACCGTCAAAGCCAGCAGCAGAATTGTTGTTTAAATTCTTTATCAGCACGGCTACTTCCGATTCATCTGTGGGAGTTAGAAAATGGATTCCGGGATGCATGCTGTAATATACGATTTATAAGGCTGGACGGCACCAACTGAAGTATCGGAAGCTCCTGATCTCAAGAAATGGTCGTTGAACATATGGGCAAGTTGAGTACCGGAATAAGATCTGCCCTCTATTTGAACCTCAGAAATGGTCTTCGTATTCTTGTGTTGCAAAAGATCGTTGATAGTGTTCCAAATAGCTTTTTGATCATTGAGTATATTCGCAAACTTATTTTCGTAGTAGTTTATTCGGGCCTTCCTAATATCAGACGCTAATTTATTTCTGACCTGCTTAAACTCCATCAAGTACTTTAGGCGTTTAGATTTTATGAATTCAGTGAATAACTTATCTCTTGCTTTCATCCTTTTTAGAAGTGCAGCATCAATCCATGGTTTTCTTGCCTTCTTGGGTTTTTTGTATGCCACGAAAGGAAAGGCTAGATCGTAAAGCTCTGTTATCTTTGTTATAAATATGTCGTAGGCGCTCACAGGGTCAGCGTTATTGTAAACATTATTCCAGCTCTCTCGTGCGATAACGTTTTGGAAAAGCTTGATTATTTCTTGGTTAATTTTTCGATAATGCGTAGGATTTACTGGACTTCGTTGTTTTATTGCCCAGGTAAAAAATGCAAAAATTGGAAGGTGATCGCTGACTCCGGCTGTCAAAACTCCTGCGCATACCTCATTTTTACAGTTCGTGAAGCATAAATCTAATGCAGTTTCAGTTAATTGTGTAATCCTGGTGGCTACATAAATTGTATTTTCATAACCAAAAGAAAGCATTTGGTCAAGAAAGTTTTGCTTGTTGCAACTTGAGGACAGCATATCTATGTTAAAATCTCCGGTAATAATTGCCCGTGCGCCACTTTTTTCACAGTACTCAAGCATTTCATATATGAAATCTAGGAAATTAGACATAGCGCCTGAAGGGGGCCTATATAGAGCAGCTACTAAAAGGCTTTGACATTTTACCATGACAGATTCAAAATGCGTCGATATTACAGTGTATTCTTCGACAATATTGTATTTCATGCTCTCGTGAACATAAATCGACACACCACCCCCGCGTTTATTTTCCCTACAGATTGATGCACAACTGTAGTTCGTAAACTGTATGTTATCACGGTTATCAATAGACCACGTTTCGGTGAAAGCTAAGAAGTCAAACCGGTGATTCAAGTTGTTCAGAAGGAGGTCAACAGATTCTTTTTTATTTTGAAGGCTTTGTGCATTAAGATGAATCAGTGATAACTTTTTTTTGTTCAGTGAAGCAACTTTTTGGAAGGCCTCGGCGTCATAGTAGTTGGTTGCCATGTTTGCGAATAAAAAGCAGTCATCTCTTGTGGTCAGCTATCTTTCACTTCATCGTATTTTTCAAGGTCTTGCGCAGTTGCGATTCTAATCAACCTATCATTCGGGCTTCGGCGTACGAAAAGTTTGCCGTTCTTGTGCCATGCAAAATTGTAATTGTTTTCAAGTGCTTTAGTTTTCATTTGCCAGAAGAGGTTCTTGTTGTATGCCGTTAGGTTTTCACTGAAGAATATAGCTGACTTTGCTTTCTTCAGTTTCCCTTTCTTTTCAAGCCATTTTTCTTTCGTTTTGCGAGATGCAAATCGAACTATCACAGTATTGGGCTTGTCTCGAGTTCTTTCGTTTCTTGACGGTACTCTGTGGGCGGCTTCGATGTCAGACTCAGAAAGTTGTGGAAGCTTTAGATCAGTTGCCAGTTGGTTGATCTTCGCCAATAGGTTTTCGTTTTCGTGATAAGTTAACCCATTCACTTCGAGGTTGAGGCGCCTGCTGTACTGGTCTAACTCGTTCAACTCCTGCTGAAGTTTTTCCACATCTTTTTGTTTATCTTGTGCTTCAAGCCTCATAACCCGCTTTCTGAGATCTGACATTTCTGCCGATTGTTTTGCCATCTGTTCAAGAACTTCATCGTACTTACTGGACATAACTTCCATCGATTCTTCAATTTTATCGACAGTTATTTTTATTTCCAACAAGGCGTCGACCTTTACTTTGATGCCCAGTAGTTCAGTAAGCTTGTGATGAATTTCCGCCAGCTCTGAGGCAAACTTCTTTTCCACTGCTCCGTTCTGCACTTGCGCGGTCTGTGCAACACGCGTCGGCGCTTTGCATGCTACGCATGTCCAAGATTTTTTGGCAGCCGCATATTTCTTTTTGTAGGCGTTGTCAGTAACCGCCGAACATGAGCCAATATGATAACTACATTTACATTCTGAACACAGAAGCCATGACTCAGATTCATGAATCTTGCCTTCGCACGAAGGACATATGTCACTCATTATACCTAGCACACATACACTTCAAAGTTCGCTCACAAAGGGCACCCAGCAGCAGCAGGAAGTGGAACAGAACAGAAAAGGCCTTCAAGAGGCCATGAGAACAGACTAACCTGCAATGTTCGAAAAACGTGTTTAGCCGCTCAGTCGCCGATCTGACAGCTCCGCTGCTGCTGCTGAGTGCGTGTGCGGCAGTCCAAAGGGGGCGATGTCCTTTTGTAGGCCGTCACGATGGGTGTACCACACGTGATGATCCACGTGGTCTCCGCTTGATCTAATCGCTCCCTTGTCCGTTCCAACGTTCGTCGTGGCAAGTGCTGGTTTAAGGCCACGGTTCCTGCAATGTTCGAAAAACGTGTTTAGCCGCTCAGTCGCCGATCTGACAGCTCCGCTGCTGCTGCTGAGTGCGTGTGCGGCAGTCCAAAGGGGGCGATGTCCTTTTGTAGGCCGTCACGATGGGTGTACCACACGTGATGATCCACGTGGTCTCCGCTTGATCTAATCGCTCCCTTGTCCGTTCCAACGTTCGTCGTGGCAAGTGCTGGTTTAAGGCCACGGTTCCTGCAATATTCGAAAAACGTGTTTAGCCGCTCAGTCGCCGATCTGACAGCTCCGCTGCTGCTGCTGAGTGAGTGCGTGTGTGGTTAACAGCCGTGCTCCACTCTCACCACCATCAGTCGTGCTCCACTCTCACCACCATCAGTACATATCTTCAAATCTATCGGCGTAAAGAAAAAAGCAACACACCACTCCCGGGAGGTCTCGAAACTCCAACCTTTCGGTTAACAGCCGATCGCGCTAGCCAATTGCGCCACGGAGACAGTCCTGCTCCACTCTCACCACCATTAGAACATATCTTCAAAGCTATCAGCCCAAAGAAAAAAAGCACCGCACCACCACCGTGTGGGCTCAAACCTCCAACCTTTCGGTTAACAGCCGATCGCGCTAGCCAATTGCCCCGCTGAGACAGTCGTCTCCACTCTCACCACCGTCAGAACATTTCTTCAGAGTTATCACCCCAAAGAAAAAAAGCGCCGCACCACCACCGGGTGGGCTCGAACCTCCAACCTTTCGGTTAACAGCCGGTCGCGCTAGCCAATTGCGCCCCGAAGACAGTCCTGCTCCACTCTCACAACCATCAGAACATATCTTCAAAGCTATTACCGCAAAGAAAAAGCAACACACCACTCCCGGGAGGGCTCGAAACTCCAACCTTTCGGTTAACAGCCGATCGCGCTAGCCAATTGCGCCACAGAGACAGTCTGCTCTACTCTACCACCATCAGAACATATCTTCAAAGCTATCAGCCTAAAGAAAAAAAGCGCCGCACCACCACCGGGTGGGCTCGAAACCTCCAACCTTCGGTTAACAGCCGATCGCGCTAGCCTATTGCGCCACGGAGACAGTCTGCTCCACTCTCACCACCATCAGAACATATCTTCAAAGCTATCAGCCCAAGAAAAAAAAGCGCCGCACCACCACCGGGTGGGCTCGAAACCTCCAACCTTTCGGTTAACAGCCGGTCGCGCTAGCCAATTGCGCCCCGAAGACAGTCCTGCTCCACTCTCACAACCATCAGAACATATCTTCAAAGCTATTACCGCAAAGAAAAAAGCAACACACCACTCACGGGAGGGCTCGAAACTCCAACCTTTCGGTTAACAGCCGATCGCGCTAGCCAATTGCGCCACGTAGACAGTCTTGCTCCACTCTTACCACCAACCGAACATATCTTCAAAGCTATCAGCGCAAAGAAAAAAAGCGCCGCACCACCACCGGGTGGGCTCAAACCTCCAACCTTTCGGTTAACAGCCGATCGCGCTAGCCAGTTGCGCAACGAAGACAGTCTTGCTCCACTCTCACCACCATCAGAACATATCTTCAAAGCTATCAGCCCAAAGAAAAAAAAGCACCGCACATCCACCGGGTGGGCTCGAACCTCCAACCTTTCGGTTAACAGCCAATCGTGCTAGCCAATTGCGCCACGGTGATAGTCCTGCTCCACTCTCATCACCATCAGAACATATCTTCAAAGCTATCAGCACAAAGAAAAAAAAGCGCCGAACCACCACCGGATGGGCTCGAACCTCCAACCTTTCGGTTAACAGCCGATCGCGCTAGCCAACTGCGCCACGGAGTTAGTCGTGCTCCACCTACACCACCATCAGAACATATCTTCAAAGCTATCAGCGCAAAGAAAAAAGCAACACACCACTCCCGGGAGGGCTCGAAACTCCAACCTTTTGGTTAACAGCCGATCGCGCTAGCCAATTGCGCCACAGAGACAGTCCTGCTCTACTCACACCACCATTAAAACATATCTTCAAAGCTATCAGCCCAAAGAAAAAAAGCGCCGCACCACCACCGGGTGGGCTCAAACCTCCACCTTTTCGGTTAACAGCCGATCACGCTAGCCAATTGCGCCACGGAGACAGTCCTGCTCCATTCTCACCACCATCAGAACATATCTTCAAAGCTATCAGCCCACAGAAATAAAAGTGCCGCACAACCACCGGGTGGGCTCGAACCTCCAACTTTTCGGTTAACAGCCGATCGCGCTACCCAATTGCGCCACGGAGACAGTACTTTCCACTCTCACCACCATCAGAACATATCTTCAAAGCTATCAGCCCAAAGAAAAAAAAGCGCCGCACCACCACCGGGTGGGCTCGAACCTCCGACCTTTTGGTTTAAAGCCAATCGCGCTAGCCTATTGCGCCATGGAGACAGTCCCTCTCCACTCTCACCACCATCAGAACATATCTTCAAAGCTATCAGCGCAAAGAAAAAAAGTGGCGCACCACCACCGGGTGGGCTCGAACCTCCGACCTTTCGGTTATCAGCCGATCGCGCTAGCCAATTGCGCCACGGAGACAGTCCAGCTCCACTCTCACCACCATCAGAACATATCTTCAAAGCTATACGCCCAAAGAAAAAAAAGCGCCGCACCACCACCGGGTGGGCTCGAACTTCCGACTTTTCGGTTAACAGCCGATCGCGCTAGCCAATTGTGCCACGGAGACAGTCCTGCTCCACTCTCACCACCATCAGAACATATCTTCAAATCTATCGGCGCAAAGAAAAAAGGAACACACCACTCCGGGAGGGCTCGAAACTCCAACCTTTCGGTTAACAGCCGATCGCGCTAGCCAATTGCGCCACGGAGACAGTCCTGCTGCACTCTCACCACCATTAGAACATATCTTGAAAGCTATCAGCCCAAAGAAAAAAAGCACCGCACCACCACCGGGTGGGCTCGAACCTCCAACCTTTCGGTTAACAGCCGATCGCGCTAGCCAATTGCCCCACGGAGACAGTCGTGTTCCACTCTCACAACCGTCAGAACATTTCTTCAGAGCTATCACCCCAAAGAAAAAAAAGCGCCGAACCACCACCGGATGGGCTCGAACCTCCAACTTTTCGGTTAACAGCCGATCGCGCTACCCAATTGCGCCACAAAGACAGTCCTGCTCCACTCTCACCACCAGCAGAACATATCTTCAAAGCTATTACCGCAAAGAAAAATTCAACACACCACTCTCGGGAGGGCTCGAAACTCCAACCTTTCGGTTAACAGCCGATCGCGCTAGCGTATTGCGCCACGGAGACAGTCTTGCTCCACTCTCACCACCATCAGAACATATCTTCAAAGCCATCAGCCCAAAGAAAAAAAAGCGCCGCACCACCACTGGGTGGGCTCGAACCTCCAACCTTTCGGTAAACAGCCAATCGCGCTAGCCAATTGCGCCACGGAGACAGTCCTGCTCCACTCTTACCACCATCAGAACATATCTTCAAAGCCATCAGCCCAAAGAAAAAAAAAGCGCCGCACCACTACTGGGTGGGCTCGAAGCTCCGACCTTTCGGTTAACAGCCGATCGCGCTAGCCAATTGCGCCACGGAGACAGTCGTGCTCCACTCTCACCACCATAAGTACATATCTTCAAATCTATCGGCGTAAAAAAAAAAGCAACACACCACTCCCGGGAGGTCTCGAAACTCCCACCTTTCGGTTAACAGCCGATCGCGCTAGCCAATTGCGCCACGGAGACAGTCCTGCTCCACTCTCACCACCATTAGAACATATCTTCAAGCTATCAGCCCAAAGAAAAAAAGCGCCGCACCACCACGTGTGGGCTCGAACCTCCAACCTTTCGGTAACAGCCGAATCGCGCTAGCCAATTGCGCCAGGAGACAATCGTGCTCCACTCTTACCACCATCAGAACATATTCTTCAACAGCTATCAGCGCCAAAGAAAAAAAAGCTCCCACCCCTACCTGGACTGGGCTCGGAAGCTCCGACCTTTCGGTTACATAGCCGATCGCGCTAATCCATTGCGCCACGGGACAAGTCCTGCTCCACTCTCACCACCGATAAGTAATAGTCTTCAGAGCTACGTGCAGTACCAAAGAAAAAAAGCGCAGCACACCACCCGCGTGAGGTCTCGAAACTCCCACCCCCCTTTCGGTTAACAGCCGATCGCGCTAGCCATTGCGCCACAGGAGACAGTCGCTGCTCCACTCTCACCACCAGTAGAACATACTTCAGAGCTATCACCCAAGAAAAAAAAGCGCCGCACCACCACCGGGTGGGCTCGAAACCCCAACCCTTCGGTTAACAGCCGATCGCGCTAGCCTATTGCGCCACGGAGACAGTCCTGCTCCACTCTCACCACCATCAGAACATATCTTCAAAGCTATCAGCCCAAAGAAAAAAAAGCGCCGCACCACCACCGGGTGGGCTCAAACCTCCAACTTTTCGGTTAACAGCCGATCACGCTAGCCAATTGCGCCACGGAGACAGTCCTGCTCCATTCTCACCACCATCAGAACATATCTTCAAAGCTATCAGCCCACAGAAAAAAAGTGCCGCACAACCACCGGGTGGGCTCGAACCTCCAACCTTTTCGGTTAACAGCCGATCGCGCTACCCAATTGCGCCACGGAGACAGTACTTTCCACTCTCACCACCATCAGAACATATCTTCAAAGCTATCAGCCCAAAGAAGAAAAAGCGCCGCACCACCACCGGGTGGGCTCGAACCTCCGACCTTTTGGTTTAAAGCCAATCGCGCTAGCCTATTGCGCAATGGAGACAGTCCCTCTCCACTCTCACCACCATCAGAACATATCTTCAAAGCTATCAGCGCAAAGAAAAAAAGTGGCGCACCACCACCGGGTGGGCTCGAACCTCCGACCTTTCGGTTATCAGCCGATCGCGCTAGCCAATTGCGCCACGGAGACAGTCCAGCTCCACTCTCACCACCATCAGAACATATCTTCAAAGCTATACGCCCAAAGAAAAAAAAGCGCCGCACCACCACCGGGTGGGCTCGAACTTCCGACTTTTCGGTTAACAGCCGATCGCGCTAGCCAATGGTGCCACGGAGACAGTCCTGCTCCACTCTCACCACCTTCAGAACATATCTTCTAATCTATCGGCGCAAAGAAAAAAGCAACACACATCTCCCGGGAGGGCTCGAAACTCCAACCTTTCGGTTAACAGCTGATCGCGCTAGCCAATTGCGCCACGGAGACAGTATGCTCCACTCTCACCACCATTAGAACTTTTCTCCAAAGCTATCAGCCCAAAGAAAAAAAAAGCAGCCGCCTCACCACCGGTGGGCTCGAACCTCCAACCTTTCGGTTAACAGCGATTCGCGCTAGCCCCAATTGCGCCCCGGAGACAGTCCTGCTCCTACCTTACCATACCATCAGAACATATCTTCAAAGCCTAGCAGCCCAAGAAAAAAAAGCGCCGATCCACCCCCGGGTAGACTCGAACCTCCAACCTTTCGGTAACAGCCGATCGCGCTAGCCAATTGCGCCACGGAGACAGTCCTGCTCACTCTCACCACATCAGAACATATCTTCAAAGCTATCAGCACAAAGAAAAAAGCACCGCACCACCACGGGTGGGCTCGAACCTCCAACCTTCGGTTAACAGCCGATCGCGCTAGCCAATTGCGCCACGGAGACAGTCCTGCTCCACTCTCACCACCATTCAGAACTATTTCTTCAAGCTATCAGCCCAAAGAAAAAAAGCGCCGCACCACCACCGGGTGGCTCGAAACTCCAACTTTTCGGTTAACAGCCGATCACGCAGCCAATGCCCACGGAGACGTCCTGCTCCACTCTCACCACCATAGGAACATATCTTCAAAGCTATCAGCACAAAGGAAAAAAAGTGCCGAACCACCACCGGGTGGGCTCGAACCTCCAACCTTTCGTTTAACAGCCGATCGCGCTAGCCAACTGCGCCACGGAGACAGTCGTGCTCCACCCTCACCACCATCAGAACATGATTTGAGCGCGACAAGCGAATGACTCTTTATTCTCTTTGTAATCATCATCACCTGTACATCTTCTTCATCTAAGGATATCATCACCGGCGTGATTGAGCTCGAGCCTGGCCGAATAAACCGGTTCCTCACAATATCTTCAAAGCTATCAGCGCAAAGAAAAAAGCAACACACCTGTCCCGGGAGGGCTCGAAACTCCAACCTTTCGGTTAACAGCCGATCGCCCTAGCCAATTTCGCCACGGAGACAGTTCTGCTCCACTCTCACCACCATAAGAACATATCTTCAAAGCCATCAGCCCAAAGAAAAAAAATCGCCGCACCACCACTGGGTGGGCTCGAACCTCCAACCTTTCGGTTAACAGCCAATCGCGCTAACCAATTGCGCCACGGAGACAGTCCTGCTCCACTCTTACCACCATCAGAACATATCTTGAAAGCCATCAGCCCAAAGAAAAAAAAAGCGCCGAACCACCACAGGGTGGGCTCGAACCTCCAACCTTTCGGTTAACAGCCGATCGCGCTAGCCAACTGCGCCACGGAGACAGTCGTGCTCCACCCTCACCACCATCAGAACATATCTTCAAAGCTATCATCGCAAAGAAAAAAGCAACACGCCAATCCCGGGAGGGCTCGAAACTCCAACCTTTCGGTTAACAGCCGATCGCGCTAGCCAATTGCGCCACGGAGACAGTCCTGCTCCACTCTCACCACCATTAGAACATATCTTCAAAGCTATCAGCCCAAAGAAAAAAAAGCGCCGCACCACCAACGGGTGGGCTCGAACCTCCAACTTTTCGGTTAACAGCCAATCACGCTAGCCAATCGCGCCACGGAGACATTCCTGCTCCACTCTCACCACCGTCTGAACATTTCTTCACAGCTATCAGCCGAAAGAAAAAAAAGCGCCGCACCACCACCGGGTGGGCTCGAACCTCCAACCTTTCGGTTAACAGCCGATCGCGCTAGCCAATTGCCCCACGGAGACAGTCGTGCTCCACTCTCACCACCGTCAGAACATTTTTCCAGAGCTATCACCCGAAAGGAAAAGAAAGCGCCGCACCACCACCGGGTGGGCTCGAACCTCCAACCTTTCGGTTAACAGCCGGTCGCGCTAGCCAATTGCGCAACAAAGACAGTCCTGCACCACTCTCACCACCATCAGAACATATCTTCAAAGCTATTACCGCAAAGAAAAAAGCAACACACCACTCCCGGGAGGGCTCGAAACTCCAACCTTTCGGTTAACAGCTGATCGCGCTAGCCCATTGCGCCACGGAGACAGTCTTGCTCCACTCTCACCACCATCAGAACATATCTTCAAAGCTATCAGCGCAAAGAAAAAAGCGACACACCACTCCCGGGAGGGCTCGAAACTTCAGTTTTTCGGTTAACAGCCGAACGCGCTAGCCAATTGCGCAACGGAGACAGTCGTGCTCCAATCTAACCACCGTCAGAACATTTCTCCAAAGCTATCAGCGCAAAGAAAAAAAAGCGCCGCACCACCACAGGGTGGGCTCGAACCTCCAACCTTTCGGTTAACAGCCAATCGCGCTAGCCAATTGCGACACGGAGACAGTCCTGCTCCACTCTTACCACCATCAGAACATAACTTCAAAGCCATCAGCCCAAAGAAAAAAATAGCGCCGCACCACCACTGGGTGGGCTCGAAACTCCGACCTTTCGGTTAACAGCCGATCGCGCTAGCCAATTGCGCCATGGAGACAGTCGTGCTCCACTTTCACCACCATCAGAACATATCTTCTAATCTATCGGCGCAAAGAAAAAAGCAACACACCACTCCCGGGAGGGCTCGAAACTTCAACCTTTCGGTTAACAGCTGATCGCGCTAGCCAATTGCGCCACGGAGACAGTATGCTCCACTCTCACCACCATTAGAACATATCTTCAAAGCTATCAGCCCAAAGAAAAAAAGCACCGCACCACCACCGGGTGGGCTCGAACCTCCAACCTTTCGGTTAACAGCCAATCGCGCTAGCCAATTGCGCCACGGAGACAGTCCTGCTCCACTCTTACCACCATCAGAACATATCTTGAAAGCCATCAGCCCAAAGAAAAAAAAAGCGCCGAACCACCACCGGGAGGGCTCGAAACTCCAACCTTTCGGTTAACAGCCGATCGCGCTAGCCCATTGCGCCACGGAGACTGTCTTGCTCCACTCACACCACCATCAGAACATATCTTCAAAGCTATCAGCGCAAAGAAAAAAGCGACACACCACTCCCGGGAGGGCTCAAAACTTCAGTTTTTCGGTTAACAGCCGAACGCGCTAGCCAATTGCACCACGGAGACAGTCGTGCTCCAATCTAACCACCGTCAGAACATATCTTCAATCTATCAGCGCAAAGAAAAAAAGCGACACACCACTCCCGGGTGGGCTCGAAACTCCAACTTTTCGGTTAACAGCCGAATCGCGCTAGCCAATTGCGCCACGGAGACAGTCCTGCTCCACTCTCACCACCATCAGAACATTCTTCAAAGCTATCAGCCCAAAGAAAAAAAAGCGCCGCACCACCACCGGGTGGGCTCGAACCTCCAACCTTTCGGTTAACAGCCGATCGCGCTAGCCAATTGCGCCACGGAGACAGTCCTGCTCCACTCTCATCACCATCAGAACATATCTTCAAAGCTATCAGCACAAAGAAAAAAAAGCGCCAAACCACCACCGGGTGGGCTCGAACCTCCAACCTTTCGGTTAACAGCCGATCGCGCTAGCCAACTGCGCCACGGAGTTCGTCGTGCTCCACCCTCACCACCATCAGAACATATTTTCAAAGCTATCAGCGCAAAGAAAAAAGCAACACACCCCTCCCGGGACGGCTCGAAACTCCAACCTTTCGGTTAACAGCCGATCGTGCTAGCCAATTGCGCCACAGAGACAGTCCTGCTCTAGTCACACCACCATCAAAACATATCTTGAATGCTATCAGCCTAAAGAAAAAAAGCGCCGCACCACCACCGGGTGGGCTCGAAACTCCAACCGTTTGGTTAACAGCCGATCGCGCTATTCTATTGCGCCACGGCGACAGTCCTGCTCCACTCTCACCACCATCAGAACATATTGTCACGGGGTCGTGACGTGGCCGAAGACAGGAGACTTCTTGTTGGAATTTAACTGTTTATTTGGGCGAACCTGTGCCCGGTAAACAGAAAGTCCAATTACAGCAGCAGTCTCGCACATATAGCAGTCTCAAACTGATAGCGGCGAACGGAGCGTCGGCCTTCGATCAACAACTGACAAGCGGCGAAGCGCGTCGGCATTTATACTCCCGCCGTCGAATGTTCTAGTGCTATCGCTGGCGGCGGCGTGCGTTCCAGAACAATCTGTACCATTCGCACAGTGGGCGTGATCTTATCGAAATGATCTACTACAGTCCGGAACCCTCTAGAAAACTGCAGGCGCGGTTTGCGCTGAGAATCGTGTGGTGTTTTGGGACGATAACAAAAACTTGGGAAATGGAACGTGGCATTGCCCCCCTCTGAAAAAGGCATCATCTCGATGCTTTAACTAAAGATGAAGGTACAATAATAATGCAAGAAAGTACAATGAATAAATTACGTTACAACAATAATACAAAAAACACTGTTTCAGTTTGTTAACGCGCATGAAACGGCTTGAGGCGTGCGACATGGACGACGTCAGGTCGCGATCGGCGTCGTTGAGAGTTTGTGATGCCGTCGGGGACAACCTCGTAATCAAGTGGGCCGAGACGTCGAACAACCCTGTACGGTCCGAAGTACCGTCGCAGAAGCTTTTCACTTAGTCCACGTCGGCGTATCGGCGTCCACACCCAAACACGTTCACCGGGCTGGTATTCCACGAAGCGTCGTCGAAGGTTGTAACGGTGGCTGTCGGTCGTCTGTTGATTCTTGATACGGAGCCGCGCAAGTTGTCGGGCTTCTTCGGCGCGATGAAGGTACTCGCTCACATCGAGGTTTTCTTCGTCGGTGACGTTGGGTAACATGGCATCGTGCGTCGTTGTCGGGCTCCTTCCGCAGACCAATTTGTATGGAGATATCTGCGTCGTCTCCTGCACCGCCGTGTTGTATGCGAAGGTCACATACGGAAGAATGGCATCCCACGTCTTGTGTTCGACATCGACGTACATTGACAGCATGTCGGCGATCGTCTTGTTAAGCCGCTCGGTGAGGCCGTTGGTCTGTGGGTGGTACGCTGTCGTCCGGCGGTGGTTTGTTTGGCTGTATGCCAAGATCGCTTGAGTTAAGTCGGCAGTGAATGCCGTTCCTCTGTCGGTGATAAGGACCTCTGGGGCGCCGTGACGTAGGACGATATTTTCGACGAAGAACTTAGCTACCTCGGATGCACTGCCTTTTGGCAGGGCTTTTGTCTCGGCGTAGCGGGTGAGGTAGTCGGTGGCTACCACGATCCACTTGTTTCCGAAAGCCGACGTCGGGAACGGCCCCAATAGGTCCATACCAATCTGCTGGAAAGGTCGGCAAGGTGGATCAATTGGCTGCAGAAGTCCCGCTGGCCTTGTCGGCGGTGTCTTGCGTCGCTGACAGTCCCGGCATGTCCTCACATAACGAGTGACGTCAGTGGTAAGACGTGGCCAGTAGTACCTTTCTTCTATCCTCGCGAGCGTGCGAGAAACACCGAGGTGCCCTGCCGTCGGATCGTCGTGCAGGGCCTGCAGGAGTTCTGGTCGCAGATCTGAAGGCACCACAAGGAGATACTTAGCCCGAAGCGGTGAAAAGTTTTTCTTTTGTAGAAGACCGTTTCGTAGAAAAAACGACGCAAGTGCGCGCTTGAATACCTTCGGGACTTCGGCGGTCCTGCCTTCGAGGTATTCTATTAGGGCCTTAAGTTCCGGGTCGGCCCGCTGTAGTTCAGCGAAGTCGTCGGTAGTTATCGTTCCCAAGAAGTAGTCGTCATCTGGGTCGTCGGGTGGTGGTTGGTCGACAGGCGCACGAGAGAGACAGTCGGCGTCGGAGTGTTTTTTGCCGGACTTGTAAATGACAGTAATGTCATATTCTTGAAGTCTCAGGCTCCATCGTGCGAGGCGACCTGAAGGGTCCTTCAAAGTGGCTAGCCAACACAAGGCGTGGTGGTCGCTCACAACTTTGAAGGGCCTGCCGTAGAGGTATGGGCGAAATTTCGACGTAGCCCAGATGATGGCGAGGCACTCCTTTTCTGTTGTGGAATAATTTGCTTCTGCTTTGGATAGCGATCGGCTGGCGTAACTAATAACCCTTTCAAGTCCGTCAGCCCTCTGCACAAGAACGGCGCCAAGACCTACGCTGCTTGCGTCAGTATGTATTTCTGTCTCGGCGAATTCGTCGAAATGGGCAAGTAACGGAGGCGCCTGGAGGCGATGTTTAAGCTCCTGGAAAGCGTGTTCCTGTGGCGTTTCCCACTTGAACTCCACGTCGGCCTTGGTAAGGTTAGTGAGAGGATCGGCGATGCGGGCGAAGTTTTTCACGAACCGCCTATAATAGGCGCACAGGCCCAGAAATCGGCGCACGGCTTTCTTGTCAGTGGGCGGCGGGAATTCGGCGATGGCGGCTGTTTTCCGTGGATCAGGACGAACTCCAGACTTGCTGATAACGTGCCCCAGAAACAAGAGCTCCTCATACGCGAATCTGCACTTTTCTGGCTTCAGTGTGAGTCCGGAAGTCTTGATGGCTTGAAGTACAGCTTCAAGGCGCCGAAGATGCTCGTCGAAACTCGAGGAAAACACGACGACGTCGTCCAAGTACACAAGGCAAGTCTGCCACTTCAATCCTGCCAGTACTGTATCCATAACGCGTTGAAATGTTGCAGGCGCTGAGCAAAGGCCGAAGGGCATCACCTTAAACTCGAAGAGGCCGTCCGGTGTTATAAACGCCGTCTTCTCTCGGTCTCTTTCGTCGACTTCGATTTGCCAATAGCCACTCTTGAGGTCCATTGACGAAAAGTACTTGGCGTTATGGAGCCGATCAAGTGCGTCGTCTATTCGTGGGAGAGGATACACGTCCTTTCTTGTGATTTTGTTCAGGCGGCGATAATCGACGCAGAAACGTAGGGTCCCATCCTTTTTCTTCACTAACACCACGGGGGATGCCCATGGGCTCTTGGACGGCTGGATAATATCATCCCGCAGCATTTCATCAACTTGTCTCTTGATGTCCTCACGTTCTCGCGTCGAAACCCTGTACGGACTCTGACGGAGTGGTCTGGCATTTTCTTCGGTTATGATGCGATGTTTCGTGATTGGGGTCTGCCGAATTTTCGATGACGACGAAAAGCAATCTTCGTATTGCAGGAGCAGGGCCTTGAGCTGTTCTTGCTTATCGTTCGGAAGTCTGGGATTGACGTCGAAAGCTATGGGAGGGGCTTGGTTCCTCTGAGCAGGTTCCGCAGAATCGGCGAGGGTGAAAGCGCTGGTGGCTTCGACAATTTCTTCGATGTATGCGACCGTTGTTCCTTTGTTCACATGTTTGTACTCATTGCTGAAATTTGTGAGCATAACCGTTGCTTTGCCTCCCCGCAACTCTGCAATTCCTCTTGCGACGCAAATATTTCGGGTGACCAACAGATGCTGACTGCCTTCAACGACGCCTTCGAAGTCAGGTGATTCAGGAGCGCCGACTGAAATAATGACGCTTGAGCGAGGCGGAATGGTGACTTGTTCTTCCAGCACATTCAAGGCATGGTGTCCAGACGGCGTGCGCGGCGGTAGTGCTTCTTCTGTGGATAACGTTATCGACTTTGTTTTTAGGTTGATGACAGCACCATGGAGGCATAAGAAGTCCATGCCAAGGATGACATCTCTCGAGCAACGCTGTAGGACTACGAAGTCTGTAGGATAAATACGGCCGTTAATGGTGACTCTCGCTGTGCAGATTCCTGCAGGTGTTACGAGATGACCTCCGGCTGTGCGGATTTCAGGGCCTTTCCAAGCTGTCCTAACTTTCTTTAACTTCGCGGCGAACGACCCACTGATGACAGAATAGTCGGCTCCAGTATCGACGAGAGCGGTCACACTGTGGCCGTCGATAAGAACGTCGAGGTCGCTAATTCGCCGTCTCGCATTACAGTTAGGGCGTGGCGTCGGGTCACGGCTGCGTCGGCTTGTTCCGCTGCTTCCCTGTTGCGTCGTCAGGCCACCTTCGGTAAGTGAGCTTTCGCCGTCAGGGCTTTGCCTGTTTGGCGTTGTGTTCGGAAAGCTCCGTCGCGGCGTCGTCGTCGTCGGAGGATCTTCGGTAGTTCGTCGCACAGCAACCGCACCTCCACCGGTTGCTGCCCTTAGTTTCCCGGATACGGGCTAGGAGACCGGCCCCGCGTTGGGCCAGAGTACTGTCGGTGGTGCGGTGACGTGCGGCGGCTGGGCGACGGCGAACGCGAAGGGCTTCGTGGTGTCCACCGAGTTCCTGTCAGGTAGTCGGCGATGTCACGTGGTCGTTCTCCTGGCTGTGGACGCGGTGCGTTGACGGCGAAGCCACGCAGTCCCATCGGTCGGTACTGGCAACGGCGGTATGTGTGTCCGGCCTCGCCGCAGTGGTAGCAGAGCGGGCGATGGTCAGGGGTGCGCCAGACGTCAGTCTTCCTCTGTGCACTGCGCTGGGCCGCTGGCGAACGGTATGACGTCGGTGGGGGTGGTGGCGGCGGTGGCGTCTGTCGACGGAAGTGCGATGGGGCGGCGTTTTGACGTGGACGGGGAGGAGCGTTGTGGCGCAGTGCAGCGGCGTAGCTCATAGCTTCCGGCTCGGGCAGCGGTGCGTGGGGAATTTGAAGCGATTGCCGAACTTCTTCTCGCACAATGTCGGCGATCGAATCCACTTGAGGCTGCGCCGAAGGCAACAGCTTGCACAGCTCTTCCCGCACGATCGCTCGGATCGTTTCACGCAGGTCTCCGTAGTTACTGACTTGAGCAGCAGCGCAGTCTGCAGTCAGGCGACGATTATACTGTCTGGTGCGAGTGTCCAGGGTCTTTTCAATAGTGGTCGCTTCGGCTACGAATTCTTGGACGGTTTTCGGTGGGTTTCTCATCAGCCCCGCGAAGAGCTCCTGTTTGACCCCTCGCATGAGGAAACGAACTTTCTTTTCCTCAGGCATGTCTGGATCAGCGTGACGGAATAGTCGGGTCATTTCTTCTGTGAAAATGGCGACATTTTCATTTGGTAGCTGAACCCGAGTCTCGAGTAGAGCAGCGGCCCTCTCTTTGCGAGCGACGCTTGCGAACGTTTGAAGAAATGCGCCGCAGAAGACATCCCACGTTCGGAGCGTGGACTCCCGATTCTCTAGCCAGGTCCTTGCGGTGTCTTCCAGGTAGAAGTACACACGACGGAGCTTTTCTTCATTGTCCCAGTGGTTGAGGGCGGCCACACGGTCGTATGTTTCTAGCCAGGTTTCCGGGTCTTCGAACGATGACCCATGGAAAATTGGTGGTTCCCTGGGTTGATGCATGACCATCGTGGGCTGGGACGCTGCGGTTGTCATTGTCGCTGCAGTCGCGGTCATGGCTTTGGTCTTCCGCGGCTTGTCGTGTAGAAGCCCGTACTCCGGCGGTAGCCCTTGCTGTCGGCGGCTTGTTCGCTGCTCCTGGTTGGCGTCGGTGTCTTCTCCGCGACGTGGGCTGGGTTCACGGCTTGACGGGGGCGTCCGGTACATGAACGAAGCAGCACCTCCACCAAATGTCACGGGGTCGTGACGTGGCCGAAGACAGGAGACTTCTTGTTGGAATTTAACTGTTTATTTGGGCGAACCTGTGCCCGGTAAACAGAAAGTCCAATTACAGCAGCAGTCTCGCACAGATAGCAGTCTCAAACTGATAGCGGCGAACGGAGCGTCGGCCTTCGATCAACAACTGACAAGCGGCGAAGCGCGTCGGCATTTATACTCCCGCCGTCGAATGTTCTAGTGCTATCGCTGGCGGCGGCGTGCGTTCCAGAACAATCTGTACCATTCGCACAGTGGGCGTGATCTTATCGAAATGATCTACTACAGTCCGGAACCCTCTAGAAAACTGCAGGCGCGGTTTGCGCTCGAGAATCGTGTGGTGTTTTGGGACGATAACAAAAACTTGGGAAATGGAACGTGGCAATATCTTCAAAGCTATCAGCCCAAAGAAAAAAAAGGGCCGCACCACCACCGGGTGGGCTCGAACCTCCAACTTTTCGGTTAACAGCCGATCACGCTAGCCAATTGCGCCATGGAGACAGTCCTGCTCCATTCTCACCACCATCAGATCATATCTTCAAAGCTATCAGCCCACAGAAAAAAAAAGCGCCGCACAACCGCCGGGTGGGCTCGAACCTCCAACTTTTCGGTTAACAGCCGATCGCGCTACCCAATTGCAAAGCTATCAGCCCAAAAAAAAGCACCGCACCACCGCCGGGTGGGCTCGAACCTCCAACCTTTCGGTTAACAGCCAATCGCGCCAACCAATTGCGCCACGGAGACAGTCGTGCTCCACCCTCACCACCATCAGAACATATCTTCAAAGCTATTACCGCAAAGAAAAAAGCAACACACCACTCCCAGGAGGGCTCGAAACTCCAACCTTTCGGTTAACAGCCGATCGCGCTAGCCCATTGCACCACGGAGACAGTCTTGCTCCACTCTCACCACCATCAGAACATATCTTCAAAGCTATCAGCGCAAAGAAAAAAGCGACACACAGCTCCCGGGAGGGCTCGAAACTCAAGTTTTTCGGTTAACAGCCGAACTGGCTAGCCAATTGCGCCACGGAGACAGTCGTGCTCCAATCTAACCACCGTCAGAACATTTCTCCAAAGCTATCAGCGCAAAGAAAAAAAGCGCCGCACCACCACAGGGTGGGCTCGAACCTCCAACCTTTCGGTTAACAGCCAATCGCGCTAGCCAATTGCGACACGGAGACAGTCCTGCTTCACTCTTACCACCATCAGAACATATCTTCAAAGCCATCAGCCCAAAGAAAAAAATAGCGCCGCACCACCACTGGGTGGGCTCAAAACTCCGACCTTTCGGTTAACAGCCGATCGCGCTAGCCAATTGCGCCATGGAGACAGTCGTGCTCCACTCTCACCACCATCAGAACATATCTTCTAATCTATCGGCGCAAAGAAAAAAGCAACACACCACTCCCGGGAGGGCTCGAAACTCCAACCTTTCGGTTAACAGCTGATCGCGCTAGCCAATTGCGCCACGGAGACAGTATGCTCCACTCTCACCACCATTAGAACATATCTTCAAAGCTATCAGCCCAAAGAAAAAAAAGCACCGCACCACCACCGGGTGGGCTCGAACCTCCAACCTTTCGGTTAACAGCCAATCGCGCTAGCCAATTGCGCCACGGAGACAGTCCTGCTCCACTCTTACCACCATCAGAACATATCTTGAAAGCCATCAGCCCAAAGAAAAAAAAAGCGCCGAACCACCACCGGGTGGGCTCGAACCTCCAACCTTTCGGTTAACAGCCGATCGCGCTAGCCAACTGCGCCACGGAGACAGTCGTGCTCCACCCTCACCACCATCAGAACATTTTTCCAGAGCTATCACCCGAAAGAAAAAGAAAGCGCCGCACCACCACCGGGTGGGCTCGAACCTCCAACCTTTTAGTTAACAGCCGGTCGCGCTAGCCAATTGCGCAACAAAGACAGTCCTGCACCACTCTCACCACCATCAGAACATATCTTCAAAGCTATTACCGCAAAGAAAAAAGCAACACACCACTCCCGGGAGGGCTCGAAACTCCAACCTTTCGGTTAACAGCCGATTGCGCTAGCCCATTGCGCCACGGAGACAGTCTTGCTCCACTCTCACCACCATCAAACATATCTTCAAAGCTATCAGCGCAAAGAAAAAAGCGACACACCACTCCCGGAGGGCTCGAAACTTCAGTTTTTCGGTTAACAGCCGAACGCGCTAGCCAATTGCGCCACGGAGACAGTCCTGCTCCACTCTCACCACCATTAGAACATATCTTCAAAGCTATCAGCCCAAAGCAAAAAAAGCGCCGCACCACCAACGGGTGGGCTCGAACCTCCAACTTTTCGGTTAACAGCCAATCACGCTAGCCAATCGCGCCACGGAGACAGTCCTGCTCCACTCTCAACACCGTCAGAACATTTCTTCAGAGCTATCAGCCGAAAGAAAAAAAGCGCCGCACCACCACCGGGTGGGCTCGAACCTCCAACCTTTCGGTTAACAGCCGATCGCGCTAGCCAATTGCCCCACGGAGACAGTCGCGCTCCACTCTCACCACCGTCAGAACATATCTTGAAAGCCATCAGCCCAAAGAAAAAAAAGCGCCGAACCACCACCGGGTGGGCTCGAACCTCCAACCTTTCGGTTAACAGCCAATCACGCTAGCCAATCGCGCCACGGAGACAGTCCTGCTCCACTCTCAACACCGTCAGAACATTTCTTCAGAGCTATCAGCCGAAAGAAAAAAAAAGCGCCGCACCACCACCGGGTGGGCTCGAACCTCCAACCTTTCGGTTAACAGCCGATCGCGCTAGCCAATTGCCCCACGGAGACAGTCGCGCTCCACTCTCACCACCGTCAGAACATTTTTCCAGAGCTATCACCCGAAAGAAAAAGAAAGCGCCGCACCACTACCGGGTTGGCTCGAACCTCCAACCTTTTAGTTAACAGCCGGTCGCGCTAGCCAATTGCGCAACAAAGACAGTCCTGCACCACTCTCACCACCATCAGAACATAACTTCAAAGCTATTACCGCAAAGAAAAAAGCAACACACCACTCCCGGGAGGGCTCGAAACTCCAACCTTTCGGTTAACAGCCGATTGCGCTAGCCCATTGCGCCACGGAGACAGTCTTGCTCCACTCTCACCACCATCAGAACATATCTTCAAAGCTATCAGCGCAAAGAAAAAAGCGACACACCACTCCCGGGAGGGCTCGAAACTTCAGTTTTTCGGTTAACAGCCGAACGCGCTAGCCAATTGCGCCACGGAGACAGTCCTGCTCCACTCTCACCACATTCAGACATATCTTCAAAGCTATCAGCCCAAGAAAAAAAAGCGCCGCACACCACCGGGTGGGCTCGCACCTCCGACCTTTCGGTTAACAGCCGATCGCGCTAGCCTATTGCGCCCGGAGACAGTCCTGCTCCACTCTCCCACCATCAGAACATATCTTCAAAGCTATCAGCCCCAAGGAAAAAAAAGCGCCGCACCACCACCGGGTGGGCTCGAACCTCCAACCTTTCGGTTAACAGCCGATCGCGCTAGCCATTGCGCCACGGAGACAGTCCTGCTCCACTCTCACCACCATCAGAACATATCTTCAAAGCTATCAGCCCAAAGAAAAAAAAGCGCCGCACCACCACCGGGTGGGCTCGAACCTCAACCTTTTCGGTTAACAGCCAATCGCGCTAGCCAATCGCGCCACGGAGACAGTCCTGCTCCACTCTCACCACTGTCAGAACATTTCTTCAGAGCTATCAGCCCAAAGAAAAAAAGCGCCGCACCACCACCGGGTGGGCTCGAACCTCCAACCTTTCGGTTAACAGCCGATCGCGCTAGCCAATTGCGCCACGGAGACAGTCCTGCTCCACTCTCACCACCATCAGAACATATCTTCAAAGCTATCAGCCCAAAGAAAAAAAAGCGCCGCACCACCACCGGTGGGCTCGAACCTCCAACCTTTCGGTTAACAGCCGATCGCGCTAGCCAATTGCGCCACGGAGACAGTCCTGCTCCACTCTCACCACCATCAGAACATATCTTCAAAGCTATCAGCCAAAGAAAAAAGCGACACCACCACCCGGGTGGGCTCGAAACTCCAACCTTTTCGGTTAACAGCCGATCGCGCTAGCCAATTGCGCCACGGAGACAGTCCTGCTCCACTCTCACCACCATCAGAACATATCTTCAAAGCTATCAGCGCAAAGAAAAAAAAGCGCCGCACCACCCCGGGTGGGCTCGAACCTCCAACCTTTCGGTTAACAGCCGATCGCGCTAGCCAATTGCGCCACGGAGACAGTCCTGCTCCACTCTCACCACCATCAGAACATATCTTCAAAGCATCAGCCCAAAGAAAAAAAAGCGCCGCACCACCACCTGGTGGGCTCGAACTCCACCTTTCGGTTAACAGCCGATCGCGCTAGCCAATTGCGCCACGGAGACAGTCGTGCTCCACTCTCACCACCATCAGAACATATCTTTCAAGCTATCAGCCCAAAGAAAAAAGCGCCGCACCACCACGGGAGGGCTCGACCTCCAACCTTTCGGTAACAGCCGATCGCGCTAGCCAATTGCGCCACGGAGACAGTCCTGCTCCACTCTCACCACCATAGAACATATCTTCAAAGCTATCAGCCCAAAGAAAAAAAGCGCCGCACCACCACCGGGTGGGCTCGAACCTCCAACCTTTCGGTTAACAGCCGATCGCGCTAGCCATTGCGCCACGGAGACTGTCCTGCTCCACTCTCACCACCATCAGAACATATCTTCAAAGCTATCAGCCCAAAGAAAAAAAAGCGCCCACCACCACCGGGTGGGCTCGAACCTCCAACCTTTCGGTTAACAGCCGATCGCGCTAGCCAATTGCGCCACGGAGACAGTCCTGCTCCACTCTCACCACCATCAGAACATATCTTCAAAGCTATCAGCCCAAAGAAAAAAAGCACCGCACCACCACCGGGTGGGCTCGAACCTCCAACCTTTCGGTTAACAGCCAATCGCGCTAGCCAATTGCGCCACAGGAGATAGTCCTGCTCCACTCTCACCACCATCAGAACATATCTTCAAAGCTATCAGCACAAAGAAAAAAAGCGCCGAACCACCACCGGATGGGCTCGAACCTCCAACCTTTCGGTTAACAGCCGATCGCGCTAGCCAATTGCGCCACGGAGACTAGTCGTGCTCCACTCTCACCACCATCAGAACATATCTTCAAAGCTATCAGCGCAAAGAAAAAAGCAACACACCACTCCCGGAAGGGCTCGAAACTCCAACCTTTCGGTTAACAGCCGATCGCGCTAGCCAATTGCGCCACGGAGACAGTCCTGCTCCACTCTCACCACCATCAGAACATATCTTCAAAGCCATCAGCCCAAAAAAAAAAGCGCCGCACCACCACTGGGTGGGCTCGAAGCTCCGAGCTTTCGGTTAACAGCCGATCGCGCTAGCCAATTGCGCCACGGAGACAGTCGTGCTCCACTCTCACCACCGTCAGAACATTTCTTCAGAGCTATCACCCAAAGAAAAAAAGCGCCGCACCACCACCGGGTGGGCTCGAACCTCCAACCTTCCGGTTAACAGCCGATCGCGCTAGCCAATTGCGCCACGGAGACAGTCTGCTCCACCCACACCACCATCAGAACATATCTTCAAAGCTATCAGCGCAAAGAAAAAAGCAACACACCAATCCCGGGATGGGCTCGAACCTCCAACCTTTCGGTTAACAGCCGATCGCGGCTAGCCAATTGCGCCACGGAGACAGTCCTGCTCCACTACTCACCACCATCAAACATATCTTCAAAGCTATCAGGCCCCAAAGAAAAAAAGGCGCCGCACCACCACCGGATGGGCTCGAACCTCCAACCTTTCGGTTAACAGCCGATCGCGCCTAGCCAATTGCGCCACGGAGACAGTCGTGCTCCACTCCCACCACCATCAGAACAATTCTTCAAAGCTATCAGCCCAAGAAAAAAAAGTGACCGCACACCACCGGGGGCTCGAAACCTCCAACCTTTCGGTTAACAGACGATCGCGCTAGCCAATTGCGCCACGGAGACAGTCCTGCTCCACTCTCCCACCACCATCAGAACATTATCTTCAAAGCTATCAGCCCACAGAAAAAAAAGCGCCGCACCAACCACCGGGTGGGCTCGAACCTCCAACTTTCGGTTAACAGCCGATCGCGCTACCAATTGCGCCACGGAGACAGTCCTGCTCCACTCTCACCACCATCAGAACATATCTTCAGAGCCATCAGCCCAAAGAAAAAAAGCGCCGCACCACCACCGGGTGGGCTCGAACCTCCAACCTTTCGGTTAACAGCCGATCGCGCTAGCCAATCTGCGCCACGGAGTACGTCGTGCTCCACTCTCACCACCATCAGAACATATCTTCAAAGCTATCAGCCGCAAAGAAAAAGCACCACACCACTCCGGAATGGGCTCGAACCTCCAACCTTTCGGTTAACAGCCGATCGCGCTAGCCAATGCGCCACGGAGACAGTCTTGCTCCACCCACACCACATCAGAACATATCTTCAAAGCTATCAGCGCAAAGAAAAAAGCAACACACCACTCCCGGGAGGGCTCGAAACTCCAACCTTTCGGTTAACAGCCGATAGCGCTAGCCAATTGCGCCACAGAGACAGTCCTGCTCTACTCACACCACCATCAAAACATATCTTCAAAGCTATCAGCCTAAAGAAAAAAAGCGCCGCACCACCACCGGGTGGGCTCGAAGCTCCGAGCTTTCGGTTAACAGCCGATCGCGCTAGCCAATGGCGCCACGGAGACAGTCCGTGCTCCACTTCTCACCACCATCAGAACATTTCTTCAGAGCTATCAGCCCAAAGAAAAAAAAGCGCCGCACCACCACCGGGTGGGCTCGAACCTCAAACCTTACGGTTAACAGCCGATCGCGCTAGCCAATTGCGCCACGAGACAGTCCTGCCTACACTCTCACAACCATCAGAACATATCTTCAAAGCTATTACCGCAAAGAAAAAAGCAACACACCACTCCCGGGAGGGCTCGAAACTCCAACCTTTCGGTTAACAGCCGATCGCGCTAGCCAATTGCGCCACGGAGACAGTCTTGCTCCACCCACACCACCATCAGAACATATCTTCAAAGCTATCAGCGCAAAGAAAAAAGCAACACACCACTCCCGGGAGGGCTCGAAACTCCAACCTTTCGGTTAACAGCCGATCGCGCTAGCCAATTGCGCCACAGAGACAGTCCTGCTCTACTCACACCACCATCAAAACATATCTTCAAAGCTATCAGCCTAAAGAAAAAAAGCGCCGCACCACCACCGGGTGGGCTCGAAGCTCCGAGCTTTCGGTTAACAGCCGATCGCGCTAGCCAATTGCGCCACGGAGACAGTCGTGCTCCACTCTCACCACCGTCAGAACATTTCTTCAGAGCTATCACCCCAAAGAAAAAAAAGCGCCGCACCACCACCGGTGGGCTCGAACCTCCAACCTTACCGGTTAACAGCCGGTCGCGCTAGCCAATTGCGCCACGAAGACAGTCCTCCTACACTCTCACAACCATCAGAACATATCTTCAAAGCTATTACCGCAAAGAAAAAAGCAACACACCACTCCCGGGAGGGCTCGAAACTCCAACCTTTCGGTTAACAGCCGATCGCGCTAGCCAATTGCGCCACGGAGACAGTCTTGCTCCACCCACACCACCATCAGAACATATCTTCAAAGCTATCAGCGCAAAGAAAAAAAGCAACACACCACTCCCGGGAGGGCTCGAACCTCCAACCTTTCGGTTAACAGCCGATCGCGCTAGCCAATTGCGCCACGGAGACAGTCCTGCTCTACTCATCACCACCATCAGAACATATCTTCAAAGCTATCAGCCCAAAGAAAAAAAGCGCCGCACCACCACCGGGTGGGCTCGAACCTCCAACCTTTCGGTTAACAGCCGATCGCGCTAGCCAATTGCGCCACGGAGACAGTCCTGCTCCACTCTCACCACCATCAGAACATATCTTCAAAGCTATCAGCCCAAAGAAAAAAAAAGCGCCGCACCACCACCGGGTGGGCTCGAACCTCCAACTTTCGGTTAACAGCCGATCGCGCTAGCCAATTGCGCCACGGAGACAGTCCTGCTCCACTCTCACCACCATCAGAACATATCTTCAAAGCTATCAGCCCAAAGAAAAAAAAGCGCCGCACCACCACCGGGTGGGCTCGAACCTCCAACCTTTCGGTTAACAGCCGATCGCGCTAGCCAATTGCGCCACGGAGACAGTCCTGCTCCACTCTCACCACCATCAGAACATATCTTCAAAGCTATCAGCCCAAAGAAAAAAAAGCGCCGCACCACCACCTGGGTGGGCTCGAAACTCCGACCTTTCGGTTAACAGCCGATCGCGCTAGCCAATTGCGCCACGGAGACAGTCCTGCTCCACTCTCACCACCATCAGAACATATCTTCAAAGCTATCAGCGCAAAGAAAAAAGGCAACACACCACTCCGGAGGGGCTCGAACCTCCAACCTTTCGGTTAACAGCCGATCGCGCTAGCCAATTGCGCCACGGAGACTAGTCCTGCTCCACTCTCACCACCATCAGAACATATCTTCAAAGCTATCAGCCCCAAAGAAAAAAAAGCGCCGAACCACCACCGGATGGGCTCGAACCTCCAACCTTTCGGTTAACAGCCGATCGCGCTAGCCAATTGCGCCACGGAGACAGTCGTGCTCCACTCTCACACCACCATCAGAACATATCTTCAAAGCTATCAGCGCAAAGAAAAAAAGCAACACACCACTCCCGGAGGGCTCGAAACTCCAACCTTTCGGTTAACAGCCGATCGCGCTAGCCAATTGCGCCACGGAGACAGTCTTGCTCCACCCACACCACCATCAGAACATATCTTCAAAGCTATCAGCGCAAAGAAAAAAGCAACACACCACTCCCGGGAGGGCTCGAAACTCCAACCTTTCGGTTAACAGCCGATCGCGCTAGCCAATTGCGCCACAGAGACAGTCCTGCTCTACTCACACCACCATCAACACATATCTTCAAAGCTATCAGCCTAAAAAAAAGCGCCGCACCACCACCGGGTGGGCTCGAAACTCCAACCTTTCGGTTAACAGCCGATCGCGCTAGCCAATTGCGCCACGGAGACAGTCCTGCTCCATTCTCACCACCATCAGAACATATCTTCAAAGCTATCAGCCCACAGAAAAAAAAGTGCCGCACCACCACCGGTGGGCTCGAACCTCCAACTTTCGGTTAACAGCCGATCGCGCTAGCCAATTGCGCCACGGAGACAGTCCTGCTCCACTCTCACCACCATCAGAACATATCTTCAAAGCTATCAGCCCAAAGAAAAAAAAGCGCCGCACCACCACCGGGTGGGCTCGAACCTCCAACCTTTCGGTTAACAGCCGATCGCGCTAGCCAATTGCGCCACGGAGACAGTCCTGCTCCACTCTCACCACCATCAGAACATATCTTCAAAGCTATCAGCCAAAGAAAAAAAAGCGCCGCACCACCACCGGGTGGGCTCGAACCTCCAACCTTTCGGTTAACAGCCGATCGCGCTAGCCAATTGCGCCACGGAGACAGTCCTGCTCCACTCTCACCACCATCAGAACATATCTTCAAAGCTATCAGCCCAAAGAAAAAAAGCGCCGCACCACCACCGGTGGGCTCGAACCTCCAACTTTCGGTTAACAGCCGATCGCGCTAGCCAATTGCGCCACGGAGACAGTCTGCTCCACTCCACACCACCATCAGAACATATCTTCAAAGCTATCAGCGCAAAGAAAAAAAGCACCGCACCACCCCGGGATGGGCTCGAACCTCCAACCTTTCGGTTAACAGCCGATCGCGCTAGCCAATTGCGCCACAGAGACAGTCCTGCTCCTACTCACACCACCATCAGAACATATCTTCAAAGCTATCAGCCTAAAGAAAAAAAGCGCCGCACCACCACCGGGTGGGCTCGAACCTCCAACCTTTCGGTTAACAGCCGATCGCGCTAGCCAATTGCGCCACGGAGACAGTCCTGCTCCATCCCCACCACCATCAGAACATATCTTCAAAGCTATCAGCCCACAGAAAAAAAAGCGCCGCACAACCACCGGGTGGGCTCGAACCTCCAACTTTTCGGTTAACAGCCGATCGCGCTAGCCCAATTGCGCCACGGAGACAGTCCTGCTCCACTCTCACCACCATCAGAACATATCTTCAAAGCTATCAGCCCAAAGAAAAAAAAGCGCCGCACCACCACCTTGGTGGGCTCGAAGCTCCAAGCTTTCGGTTAACAGCCGATCGCGCTAGCCAATAGGCCACGGAGACAGTCGTGCTCCACTCTCACCACCATCAGAACATATCTTCAAAGCTATCAGCGCAAAGAAAAAAGGAACACACCACTCCGGGGATGGCTCGAAACTCCAACCTTTCGGTTAACAGCCGATCGCGCTAGCCAATTGCGCCACGGAGACAGTCCTGCTCCACTCTCACCACCATCAGAACATATCTTCAAAGCTATCAGCCCAAAGAAAAAAAGCGCCGAACCACCACCGGGATGGGCTCGAACCTCCAACTTTCGGTTAACAGCCGATCGCGCTAGCCAACTTGCGCCACGGAGTACAGTCGTGCTCCACTCCACACCACCATCAGAACATATCTTCAAGCTATCAGCCCCAAGAAAAAAAAGCACCGCACCACCACGGATGGGCTCGAACCTCCAACCTTTCGGTTAACAGCCGATCGCGTTAGCCAACTGCGCCACGGAGTTAGTCGTGCTCCACCCACACCACCATCAGAACATATAATCAAAGCTATCAGCGCAAAGAAAAAAGCAACACACCACTCCCGGAAGGGCTCGAAACTCCAACCTTTCGGTTAACAGCCGATCGCGCTAGCCAATTCCGCCACGGAGACAGTCTTGCTCCACCCACACCACCATCAGAACATATCTTCAAAGCTATCAGCGCAAAGAAAAAAGCAACACACCACTCCCGGGAGGGCTCGAAACTCCAACCTTTCGGTTAACAGCCGATCGCGCTAGCCAATTGCGCCACAGAGACAGTCCTGCTCTACTCACACCACCATCAAAACATATCTTCAAAGCTATCAGCCTAAAGAAAAAAAGCGCCGCACCACCACCGGGTGGGCTCGAAGCTCCGAGCTTTCGGTTAACAGCCGATCGCGCTAGCCAATTGCGCCACGGAGACAGTCGTGCTCCACTTTCACCACCAGTCAGAACATTCTTCAGAGCTATCACCCCAAAGAAAAAAAAGCGCCGCACCACCACCGGGTGGGCTCGAACCTCCAACCTTCCGGTTAACAGCCGGTCGCGCTAGCCAATTGCGCCACGAAGACAGTCCTGCTACACTCTCACAACCATCAGAACATATCTTCAAAGCTATTACCGCAAAGAAAAAAAGCAACACACCACTCACCGGGAGGGCTCAAACTCCAACCTTTCGGTTAACAGCCGATCGCGCTAGCCAATTGCGCCACGGAGACAGTCTTGCTCCACTCTCACCACCATCAGAACATATCTTCAAAGCTATCAGCGCAAAGAAAAAAGCAACACACCACTTCCGGGAGGGCTCGAAACTCCAACCTTTCGGTTAACAGCCGATCGCGCTAGCCAATTGCGCCACGGAGACAGTCCTGCTCTACTCTCACCACCATCAGAACATATCTTCAAATCTATCAGCCCAAAGAAAAAAAAGCGCCGAACAACCACCGGATGGGCTCGAACCTCCAACCTTTCGGTTAACAGCCGATCGCGCTAGCCAACTGTGCCACGGAGTTAGTCGTGCTCCACCCACACCACCATCAGAACATATCTTCAAAGCTATCAGTCCAAAGAAAAAAAAGCGCCGCACCACCACCGGGTGGGCTCTAACCTCCAACTTTTCGGTTAACAGCCGATCACGCTAGCCAATTGCGCCACGGAGACAGTCCTGCTCCATTCTCACCACCATCAGAACATATCTTCAAAGCTATCAGCCCACAGAAAAAAAGCGCCGCACAACCACCGGGTGGCTCGAACCTCCAACTTTTCGGTTAACAGCCGATCGCGCTACCCAATTGCGCCACGGAGACAGTCCTGCTCCACTCTCACCACCATCAGAACATATCTTCAAAGCTATCAGCCCAAAGAAAAAAAGCGCCGCACCACCACCGGGTGGGCTCGAACCTCCGACCTTTCGGTTAACAGCCGATCGCGCTAGCCAATTGCGCCACGGAGACAGTCCTGCTCCACTCTCACCACCATTAGAACATATCTTCAAAGCTATCAGCCCAAAGAAAAAAAGCACCGCACCACCACCGGGTGGGCTTGAACCTCCAACCTTTCGGTTAACAGCCAATCGCGCTAGCCATTTGCGCCACGGAGATAGTCCTGCTCTACTCACACCACCATCAAAACATATCTTCAAAGCTATCAGCCTAAAGAAAAAAAGCGCCGCACCACCACCGGGTGGGCTCGAAACTCCAACCTTTCGGTTAACAGCCGATCGCGCTAGCCAATTGCGCCACGGAGACAGTCCTGCTCCATTCTCACCACCATCAGAACATATCTTCAAAGCTATCAGCCCAAAGAAAAAAAAGCGCCGCACCACCACCGGGTGGGCTCGAACCTCCAACTTTTCGGTTAACAGCCGATCAGCGCTAGCCAATTGCGCCACGGAGACAGTCCTGCTCCACTCTCACCACCATCAGAACATATCTTCAAAGCTATCAGCCCAAAGAAAAAAAAGCGCCGCACCACCACCGGGTGGGCTCGAACCTCCGACCTTTCGGTTAACAGCCGATCGCGCTAGCCAATTGCGCCACGGAGACAGTCGTGCTCCACTCTCACCCCCATCAGAACATATCTTCAAAGCTATCAGCCGCAAAGAAAAAAAGCACCGCACCACCACCGGGTAGGGCTCGAACCTCCAACCTTTCGGTTAACAGCCGATCGCGCTAGCCAATTGCGCCACGGAGACTAGTCCTGCTCCTACTCACACCACCATCAGAAACATATCTTCAAAGCTATCAGCCTAAAGAAAAAAAGCGCCGCACCACCACCGGGTGGGCTCGAAACTCCAACCTTTCGGTTAACAGCCGATCGCGCTAGCCCATTGCGCCACAGAGACAGTCCTGCTCCATTCTCACCACCATCAGAACATATCTTCAAAGCTATCAGCCCAAAGAAAAAAAAGCGCCGCACCACCACCGGGTGGGCTTGAACCTCCAACCTTTCGGTTAACAGCCAATCGCGCTAGCCATTTGCGCCACGGAGATAGTCCTGCTCCACTCTCACCACCATTAGAACATTTCTTCAGAGCTATCACCCCAAAGAAAAAAAGCGCCGAACCACCACCGGATGGGCTCGAACCTCCAACCTTTCGGTTAACAGCCGATCGCGTTAGCCAACTGCGCCACGGAGTTAGTCGTGCTCCACCCACACCACCATCAGAACATATCATCAAAGCTATCAGCGCAAAGAAAAAAGCAACACACCACTCCCGGAAGGGCTCGAAACTCCAACCTTTCGGTTAACAGCCGATCGCGCTAGCCAATTCCGCCACGGAGACAGTCTTGCTCCACCCACACCACCATCAGAACATATCTTCAAAGCTATCAGCGCAAAAAAAAAAAGCGCCGCACCACCACCGGGTGGGCTCGAACCTCCAACCTTTCGGCTAACAGCCGATCGCGCTAGCCAATTGCGCCACGGAGACAGTCCTGCTCCACTTTCACCACCATCAGAACATATCTACAAAGCTATCAGCCTAAAGAAAAAAAGCGCCGCACCACCACCGGGTGGGCTCGAAGCTCCGAGCTTTCGGTTAACAGCCGATCGCGCTAGCCAATTGCGCCACGGAGACAGTCGTGCTCCACTCTCACCACCGTCAGAACATTTCTTCAGAGCTATCACCCTAAAGAAAAAAAAGCGCCGCACCACCACCGGGTGGGCTCGAACCTCAAACCTACCGGTTAACAGCCGGTCGCGCTAGCCAATTGCGCCACGAAGACAGTCCTCCTACACTCTCACAACCATCAGAACATATCTTCAAAGCTATTACCGCAAAGAAAAAAGCAACACACCACTCCCGGGAGGGCTCGAAACTCCAACCTTTAGGTTAACAGCCGATCGCGCTAGCCAATTGCGCCACGGAGACAGTCTTGCTCCACCCACACCACCATCAGAACATATCTTCAAAGCTATCAGCGCAAAGAAAAAAGCAACACACCACTCCCGGGAGGGCTCGAAACTCCAACCTTTCGGTTAACAGCCGATCGCGCTAGCCAATTGCGCCACGGAGACAGTCCTGCTCTACTCTCACCACCATCAGAACATATCTTCAAAGCTATCAGCCCAAAGAAAAAAAAGCCGAACACACACCGGGATGGGCTCGAACCTCCAACCTTTCGGTTAACAGCCGATCGCGCTAGCCAATTGCGCCACGGAGACAGTCCTGCTCCACTCTCACCACCATCAGAACATATCTTCAAAGCTATCAGCCCAAAGAAAAAAAAGCGCCGCACCACCACCGGGTGGGCTCGAACCTCCAACTTTTCGGTTAACAGCCGATCGCGCTAGCCAATTGCGCCACGGAGACAGTCCTGCTCCATTCTCACCACCATCAGAACATATCTTCAAAGCTATCAGCCCACAGAAAAAAAAGCGCCGCACAACCACCGGGTGGGCTCGAACCTCCAACTTTTCGGTTAACAGCCGATCGCGCTACCCAATTGCGCCACGGAGACAGTCCTGCTCCACTCTCACCACCATCAGAACATATCTTCAAAGCTATCAGCCAAAGAAAAAAAAGCGCCGCACACCACGGGTGGGCTCGAAAGCTCCGAGCTTTCGGTTAACAGCCGATCGCGCTAGCCAATTGCGCCACGGAGACAGTCGTGCTCCACTCTCACCACCATCAGAACATATCTTCAAGCTATCAGCGCAAAGAAAAAAGCAACACACCACTCCCGGGATGGGCTCGAACCTCCAACCTTTCGGTTAACAGCCGATCGCGCTAGCCAATTGCGCCACGGAGACAGTCCTGCTCCACTCTCACCACCATCAGAACATATCTTCAAAGCTATCAGCCAAAGAAAAAAAGCACCGCAACCACCACCGGTGGGCTCGAACCTCCAACCTTTCGGTTAACAGCCGATCGCGCTAGCCAATTGCGCCACGGAGACAGTCCTGCTCCACTCTCACCACCATCAGAACATATCTTCAAAGCTATCAGCCCACAGAAAAAAGTGCCGCACCACCACCGGTGGGCTCGAACCTCCAACTTTCGGTTAACAGCCGATCGCGCTAGCCAATTGCGCCACGGAGATAGTCCTGCTCCACTCTCACCACCATCAGAACATATCTTCAAAGCTATCAGCACAAAGAAAAAAAGCGCCCAACCACCACCGGGTGGGCTCGAACCTCCAACCTTTCGTTTAACAGCCGATCGCGCTAGCCAACTGCGCCACGGAGACAGTCGTGCTCCACCCTCACCACCATCAGAACATATCTTCAAAGCTATCAGCGCAAAGAAAAAAGCAACACACCTGTCCCAGGAGGGCTCGAAACTCCAACCTTTCGGTTAACAGCCGATCGCGCTAGCCCATTGCGCCACGGAGACAGTTCTGCTCCACTCTCACCACCATCAGAACATATCTTCAAAGCCATCAGCCCAAAGAAAAAAAAGCGCCGCACCACCACTGGGTGGGCTCGAACCTCCAACCTTTCGGTTAACAGCCAATCACGCTAGCCAATTGCGCCACGGAGACAGTCCTGCTCTACTCTTACCACCATCAGAACATATCCTCAAAGGCATCAGCCCAAAGAAAAAAAAAGCGCCGCACCACCATTGGGTGGGCTCGAAGCTCCGACCTTTCGGTTAACAGCCGATCGCGCTATCCACTTGCACCACGGAGACAGTCGTGCTCCACTCTCACCACCATCAGTACATATCTTCTAATCTATCGACGTAAAGAAAAAAGCAACACACCACTCCCGGGAGGTCTCGAAACTCCAACCTTTCGGTTAACAGCCGATCGCGCTAGCCAATTGCGCCACGGAGACAGTCCTGCTCCACACTCACCACCATTAGAACATATCTTCAAAGCTATCAGCCCAAATAAAAAAAGCACCGCACCACCACCGGGTGGGCTCAAACCTCCAACCTTTCGGTTAACAGCCGATCGCGCTAGCCAATTGCCCCGCTGAGACAGTCGTGCTCCACTCTCACCACCATCAGAACATTTCTTCAGAGCTATCACCCCAAAGAAAAAAAAGCGCCGCACCACCACCGGGTGGGCTCGAACCTCCAACCTTTCGGTTAACAGCCGGTCGCGCTAGCCAATTGCGCCACGAAGACAGTCCTGTTCCACTCTCACAACCATCAGAACATATCTTCAAAGCTATTACCGCAAAGAAAAAAGCAACACACCACTCCCGGGTGGGCTCAAACCTCCAACCTTTCGGTTAACAGCCGATCGCGCTAGCCAGTTGCGCAACGGAGACAGTCCTGCTCCACTCTCACCACCATCAGAACATATCTTCAAAGCTATCAGCCCAAAGAAAAAAAAGCACCGCACCTCCACCGGGTGGGCTCGAACCTCCAACCTTTCGGTTAACAGCCAATCGCGCTAGCCAATGGCGCCACGGAGATAGTCCTGCTCCACTCTCACCACCATCAGAACATATCTTCAAAGCTATCAGCGCAAAGAAAAAAAGTGGCGCACCACCACCGGGTGGGCTCGAACCTCCGACCTTTCGGTTATCAGCCGATCGCGCTAGCCAATTGTGCCATGGAGACAGTCCTGCTCCACTCTCACCACCATCAGAACATATCTTCAAAGCTATCAGCCCCAAAAAAAAGCACCGCACCACCACCGGGTGGGCTTGAACCTCCAACCTTTCGGTTAACAGCCAATCGCGCTAGCCATTTGCGCCACGGAGATAGTCCTGCTCCCCTCTCACCACCATAAGTACATATCTTCAAAGCTATCAGCACAAAGAAAAAAAAGCGCCGAACCACCACCGGGTGGGCTCAAACCTCCAACCTTTCGTTTAACAGCCGATCGCGCTAGCCAATTGCACAACGGAGACAGTCCTGCTCCACTCTTACCACCATCAGAACATATCTTCAAAGCCATCAGCCCAAAGAAAAAAAAGCGCCGCACCACCACTGGGTGGGCTCGAAGCTCCGAGCTTTCGGTGAACAGCCGATCGCGCTAGCCAATTGCGCCACGAAGACAGTCGTGCTCCACTCTCACCACCATCAGAACATATCTTCAAATCTATCGGCGCAAAGAAAAAAGGAACACACCACTCCCGGGAGGGCTCGAAACTCCAACCTTTCGGTTAACAGCCGATCGCGCTAGCCAATTGCCCACGGAGACATTCGTGCTCCACTCTCACCACCGTCAGAACATTTCTTCAGAGCTATCACCCCAAAGAAAAAAAGCGCCGAACCACCACCGGATGGGTTCGAACCTCCAACCTTTCGGTTAACAGCCGATCGCGCTAGCCAACTGTGCCACGCAGTTAGTCGTGCTCCACCCACACCACCATCAGAACAAAACTTCAAAGCTATCAGCCCAAAGAAAAAAAAAACGCCGCACCACCACCGGGTGGGCTCGAACCTCCAACTTTTCGGTTAACAGCCGATCACGCTAGCCAATTGCGCCACGGAGACAGTCCTGCTCCATTCTCACCACCATCAGAACATATCTTCAAAGCTATCAGCCCACAGAAAAAAAGCGCCGCACAACCACCGGGTGGGCTCGAACCTCCAACTTTTCGGTTAACAGGCGATCGCGCTACCTAATTGCGCCACGGAGACAGTCCTGCTCCGCTCTCACCACCATCAGAACATATCTTCAAAGCCATCAGCCCAAAGAAAAAAAAAGCGCCGCACCACCACTGGGTGGGCTCGAAGCTCCGAGCTTTCGGTTAACAGCCGATCACGCTAGACAATTGCGCAACGGAGACAGTCGTGCTCCACTCTCACCACCATCAGAACATATCTTCAAATCTATCGGCGCAAAGAAAAAAGGAACACACCACTCCCAGGAGGGCTCGAAACTCCAACCTTTCGGTTAACAGCCGATCGCGCTAGCCAATTGCGCCACGGATACAGTCCTGCTCCACTATCACCACCATTATAACATATCTTGAAAGCTATCAGCCCAAAGAAAAAAAGCACCGCACCACCACCGGGTGGGCTCGAACCTCCAACCTTACGGTTAACAGCCAATCGCGCTAGCCAATTGCCCCACGGAGACAGTCGTGCTCCACTCTCACCACCGTCAGAACATTTCTTCAGAGCTATCACCCCAAAGAAAAAAAAGCGCCGAACCACCACCGGATGGGCTCGATCCTCCAACTTTTCGGTTAACAGCCGATCGCGCTACCCAATTGCGCCACGGAGACAGTCCTGCTCCGCTCTCACCACCATCAGATCATATCTTCAAAGCCATCAGCCCAAAGAAAAAAAAAGCGCCGCACCACCACTAGGTGGGCTCGAAGCTCCGAGCTTTCGGTTAACAGCCGATCGCGCTAGCCAATTGCGCCACGGAGACAGTCCTGCTCCACTCTCACCACCATTAGAACATATCTTCAAAGCTATCAGCCCAAAGAAAAAAAGCACCGCACCACCACCGGGTGGGCTTGAACCTCCAACCTTTCGGTTAACAGCCAATCGCGCTAGCCATTTGCGCCACGGAGATAGTCCTGCTCCACTCTCACCACCATCAGAACATATCTTCAAAGCTATCAGCACAAAGAAAAAAAGTGCGGAACCACCACCGGGTGGGCTCGAACCTCCAACCTTTCGGTTAACAGCCGATCGCGCTAGCCAATTGCCCCACGGAGACAGTCGTGCTCCACTCTCACCACCGTCAGAACATTTCTTCAGAGCTATCACCCCAAAGAAAAAAAGCGCCGAACACACCACCCGGATGGGCTCGAACCTCCAACCTTTCGGTTAACAGCCGATCGCGCTAGCCTACTGCGCCACGGAGTTAGTCGTGCTCCACCTACACCACCATCAGAACATATCTTCAAAGCTATCAGCGCAAAGAAAAAAGCAACACACCACTCCAGGGAGGGCTTGAAACTCCAACCTTTCGGTTAACAGCCGATCGCGCTAGCCAATCGTGCCACAGAGACAGTCCTGCTCTACTCAAACCACCATCAAAACATATCTTCAAAGCTATCAGCCCACAGAAAAAAAGCGCCGCACAACCACCGGGTGTGCTCGAACTTCCAACTTTTCGGTTAACAGCCGATCGCGCTACCCAATTGCGCCACGGAGACAGTCCTGCTCCACTCTCACCACCATCAAAACATATCTTCAAAGCTATCAGCCCACAGAAAAAAAGCGCCGCACACCACTCGGGTGGGCTCGAAACTCCAACTTTTCGGTTAACAGCCGATCGCGCTAGCCAATTGCGCCACGGAGACAGTCTGCTCCACTCTCACCCACCATCAGAACATATCTTCCAAGCTATCAGCCGCAAAGAAAAAAAGCGCCACACACCACTCCGGGATGGGCTCGAAACTCCAACCTTTCGGTTAACAGCCGATCCGCGCTAGCCAATTGCGCCACAGAGACAGTCCTGACTCTACTCACACCACCATCAAACATATCTTTCAAAGCTATTCAGCCCTAAAGAAAAAAGCCGCCGCACCACACCGGGGTGGGCTCGAAACTCCAACTTCGGTTAACAGCCGATCGCGCTAGCCATTGCCGCCACGGAGACAGTCCTGCTCATCCCACCACCATCAGAACATATCTTCAAAGCTATCAGCCCAAGAAAAAAAGTGCGCACAACCACCCGGTGGGCTCGAACCTCCAACCTTTCGGTTAACAGCCGATCGCGCTATCCAATTGCGCCACAGGAGACAGTCCTGCTCCACTCTCACCACCATCAGAACATATCTTCAAAGCTATCAGCACAAAGAAAAAAAAGCGCCGAACCACCACCGGGTGGGCTCGAACCTCCAACCTTTCGGTTAACAGCCGATCGCGCTAGCCAATTGCCCCACGGAGACAGTCGTGCTCCACTCTCACCACCGTCAGAACATTTCTTCAGAGCTATCACCCCAAAGAAAAAAAAGCGCCGCAACCACCACCGGATGGGCTCGAACCTCCAACCTTTCGGTTAACAGCCGATCGCGCTAGCCAACTGCGCCACGGAGTTAGTCGTGCTCCACCCACACCACCATCAGAACATATCTTCAAAGCTATCAGCGCAAAGAAAAAGCAACACACCACTCCCGGGAGGGCTTGAAACTCCAACCTTTCGGTTAACAGCCGATCGCGCTAGCCAATCGCGCCACAGAGACAGTCTGCTCTACTCACACCACCATCAAAACATATCTTCAAAGCTATCAGCCCACAGAAAAAAAGCGCCGCACCACCACCGGGTGGGCTCGAACCTCCAACCTTTCGGTTAACAGCCGATCGCGCTAGCCAATTGCGCCACGGAGACAGTCCTGCTCCACTCTCACCACCATCAGAACATATCTTCAAAGCTATCAGCCCACAGAAAAAAAGCGCCGCACAACCACCGGGTGGCCCGAACTTCCAACTTTTCGGTTAACAGCCGATCGCGCTACCAATTGCGCCACGGAGACAGTCCTGCCTCCACTCTCACCACCATCAGATCATATCTTCAAAGCATCAGCCCAAAGAAAAAAAAGCGCCGCACCACCACTGGGTGGGCTCGAAGCTCCGAGCTTTTCGGTTAACAGCCGATCGCGCTAGCCAATTGCGCCACGGAGACAGTCCTGCTCCACTCTCACCACCATTAGAACATATCTTCAAAGCTATCAGCCCAAAGAAAAAAAGCACCGCACCACCACCGGGTGGGCTTGAACCTCCAACCTTTCGGTTAACAGCCAATCGCGCTAGCCATTTGCGCCACGGAGATAGTCCTGCTCCACTCTCACCACCATCAGAACATATCTTCAAAGCTATCAGCACAAAGAAAAAAAGTGCGGAACCACCACCGGGTGGGCTCGAACCTCCAACCTTTCGGTTAACAGCCGATCGCGCTAGCCAATTGCCCCACGGAGACAGTCGTGCTCCACTCTCACCACCGTCAGAACATTTCTTCAGAGCTATCACCCCAAAGAAAAAAAAGCGCCGAACCACCACCGGATGGGCTCGAACCTCCAACCTTTCGGTTAACAGCCGATCGCGCTAGCCAACTGCGCCACGGAGTTAGTCGTGCTCCACCCACACCACCATCAGAACATATCTTCAAAGCTATCAGCGCAAAGAAAAAAGCAACACACCACTCCCGGGAGGGCTTGAAACTCCAACCTTTCGGTTAACAGCCGATCGCGCTAGCCAATCGCGCCACAGAGACAGTCCTGCTCTACTCAAACCACCATCAAAACATATCTTCAAAGCTATCAGCCCACAGAAAAAAAGCGCCGCACAACCACCGGGTGTGCTCGAACTTCCAACTTTTCGGTTAACAGCCGATCGCGCTACCCAATTGCGCCACGGAGACAGTCCTGCTCCACTCTCACCACCATCAAAACATATCTTCAAAGCTATCAGCCCACAGAAAAAAAGCGCCGCACAACCACCGGGTGTGCCCGAACTTCCAACTTTTCGGTTAACAGCCGATCGCGCTACCCAATTGCGCCACGGAGACAGTCCTGCTCCACTCTCACCACCATCAGATCATATCTCAAAGCCATCAGCCCAAAGAAAAAAAAAGCGCCGCACCACCACTGGGTGGGCTCGAAGCTCCGAGCTTTCGGTTAACAGCCGATCGCGCTAGCCAATTGCGCCACGGAGACAGTCCTGCTCCACTCTCACCACCATTAGAACATATCTTCAAAGCTATCAGCCCAAAGAAAAAAAGCACCGCACCACCACCGGGTGGGCTTGAACCTCCAACCTTTCGGTAACAGCCAATCGCGCTAGCCATTTGCGCCACGGAGATAGTCCTGCTCCACTCTCACCACCATCGGAACCATATCTTCAAAGCTATCAGCACAAAGAAAAAAAGTGCGGAACCACCACCGGGTGGGCTCGAACCTCCAAACCTTTCGGTTAACAGCGATCGCGCTAGCCAATTGCCCCACGGGACAGTCGTGCTCCACTCTCACCACCGTCAGAACATTTCTTCAGAGCTATCACCCAAAGAAAAAAAAAAGCGCCGAACCACCCACCGGATGGGCCTCGAACCTCCAAACCCCCTTTCGGTTTAACAGCCGATCACGCTAGCCAACGGCGCCACGGAGTTAGTCGTGCTCCACCCACACCACCATACAGAACATATCTTTCAAAGCTATCAGCGCAAAGAAAAAGCAACACACCCACTCCCGGAGGGGGAAGGGCTTGAAACTCCAACCTTTCGGTTAACAAGCCGATCGCACGCTAGCCATCGCGCCACAGACCGACCAGTCCTGCTCTACTCAAACCACCATCCAAAAACATATCTTCAAAGCTATCAGCCCACAGAAAAAAAAGCGCCCGCACCACCACCGGGTGGGCTCGAACCTCCAACCTTTCGGTTAACAGCCGATCGCGCTAGCCAATTGCGCCACGGAGACAGTCCTGCTCCACTCCTCACCACCATCAGAACATATCTTCAAGCTATCAGCCCAAAGAAAAAAAGGCCGCACCACCACCGGGTGGGCTCGAACCTCCGACCGTTTCGGTTAACAGCCGATCGCGCTAGCCAATTGCGCCACGGAGACAGTCCTGCTCCACTCTCACCACCATCAGAACATATCTTCAAAGCTATCAGCCCAAAGAAAAAAAGCACCGCACCCCCACCGGGTGGGCTCGAACCTTCCGACCTTTTCGGTTACAGCAGCCGATCGCGCTAGCCAATGCGCCACGGAGACAGTCGTGCTCCACTCTCACCACCATCAGAACATTTCTTCAGAGCTATCACCCCAAAGAAAAAAAAGCGCCGCACCAACCACGGTGGGCTCGAACCTCCAACCTTTTCGGTTAACAGCCGGTCGCGCTAGCCAATTGCGCCACGAAGACAGTCCTGTTCCACTCTCACAACCATCAGACATATCTTCAAAGCTATTACCGCAAAGAAAAAAGCAACACACCACTCCCGGGTGGGCTCAAACCTCCAAACTTTCGGTTAACAGCCGATCGCGCTAGCCAGTTGCGCAACGGAGACAGTCCTGCTCCACTCTCACCACCATCAGAACATATCTTCAAAGCTATCAGCCCAAGAAAAAAAAGCACCGCACCTCCACCGGGTGGCTCGAACCTCCAACCTTTCGGTTAACAGCCAATCGCGCTAGCCAATGGCGCCACGGAGATAGTCCTGCTCCACTCTCACCACCATCAACGGCACATGTT
>NW_023612389.1:0-73893 GCF_013339725.1 Rhipicephalus microplus
ATTATGATCATAACCAAAATCATGTTTTAAAGAGTGCTTTCAGATTAAACACACAAGAAACCGATCTACTAAACAGGACCTACATGCTGGCATGATGCAAGAAACAACCCCACAAACCCCACGATTGCAAGAAATATAGAATTGGAACCAATGGGAACCATGGAGCTAGATAAATGTTGTTTGACCAGCCCTTCCTCTTGGGGAACATAAAAGCAATGCAATGATTCGAGAAAAAGATGCAAAGGAAAATCAGTACTGGATATGGTAATAAGTCAATCACGGTTGAAAGAAAGACATATATATATATATATATATATATATATATATATATATATATATATATATATATATATATATATATGGTATGAAGAAAGGCGTGGAGGTGAACCGGAAAGCAAGTATCTGGTTTGCAAACCTGCACTTAGGAAGGAGACAGAAAGGTAAGGAAATTAGAATAAGAGTGAAAAAGAGGCGGGAGGAAGCAAAACACACACACCAAATGTCACAAACGTTCGACGAGGTGGATCGATCGCAGAATTCTAGAAAAACGGTTGAAGTTGCAATAAATGTATAGACATACTGAGCTTTCGGACAAAAAAGAGTGCCCATTCTGGTTCAAAACTGCCTTAACAACTGTTTGCAGTCACTGCCAGATCTATCATTCATGGCACACAGAGCAAACACCAGGCCTGCTGAACACACTGTCTGCAAGCAAATATTTATTTTATGTATTTGGAACATACTGCAGATCACGACGTGGTCCTTGCAGAACGGGCATACATAATTGTACACAAAACTAAAGCAGACATGTATATACATACACAATTAAACATACAAATCTATATCCATATACATACACAATACATACACACACACACACACATATATATACACTATATATACAGACATATATATACACAAATATACACACTATACATACATACATACATACATACACACATATATACACATATACACCCACATACACACATATATATACACACTAATATAAATGCCTATACAAACATATTCAGAAGAACTTAACAAAATTATGATACTATGCACATAAAGAAAGGTACAGAAAAGTACATGTCACACATCGTCACAAGTTCTACGGTGTGGGCAGGGACTTCCATTCTGAATTGGTCCGTGGAAAAAAGGAAAACTTATATGCGTCTGACCTAGCATAGATAGGTGTTAATGCATCAGAGGGACGGTGCCGTGTTTGCCCTGTGGAAAGAGGGCTTACATAAAGCGAAGAGTTGAGGGTGCATTTGTGGTCAATTAGATTATGTAAAAAATTAAAGCGGTACTTCTGTCTTCTTGATTCAAGAGAAGGAATCTCATTAGCCAACATTAGCTGTGACGGGGAGTCCGAACATTTGTATTTAGAATAAATAAAACAAACCGACTTTCTTTGTATTCTCTCAAGTTTGTTGATATTGAGCTTAGTATACGGGTTCCATGCTACGCAGGCATATTCTAGTTTTGGGCGGATATATGTTAGGTAGGCGAGTAACTTAACGTTTGAAGGAGAATTTCTAAGTTTGTGTCGCAGGTAAGCTAGTTTGCGGAATGCAGCAGAGCATGTGTTCTCTACATGAAGGTTCCAAGATAAATTGGCAGTGAAGGTTACGCCAAGGTATTTGTAGCTATCAACTTGTTTTAATGGGACAGACCCCATTTTGTACACGTGATCGAGGGGATTCTTTTTATGCGTTATGCGAAGAGAGACTGTTTTGTCGGTATTTGCAGCCATGCCCCATTTTTCGCACAAGGATATGTTATTCAAGCTGAAATCTAGTTCCTTCTGATCATCCACAGATTTAATTGTACGAACACAACGCAGTCGTCTGCAAACAGTCTTATTTGTGTTCCAGGTGTGACGACGGTGACGATGTCATTAATATATAAAAGAAGAGTAATGGACCCAAGACACTGCCCTGGGGCACACCTGAAGTAACTGGTAGACAGCCCGAGTTGTGTCCATCAACTGAAACATACTGTTTACGGTTATTCAGATAGTCTGTGATCCAGGAAATCAAGATATCAGGAAGCTTAATGTTTCTTAGCTTTAGAAATAATTTTTCGTGAATGACCCTATCGAAAGCTTTACTAAAATCCAAAAATACAGCATCAATTTGACCGTTAGCATCCAAAGCTTTAGCAAATGAATCAGTTACTATAACTAATTGTGTGATAGTCGAGCAGCCTTTTCTGAAGCCATGTTGACAAGTGGTTAGTATCGACTTTTCTTCTAAGAATTCATTAATGCGACTTGCGAATATGTGCTCAAAAATTTTGCAGCATGATGACGTCAGTGATATGGGGCGGTAATTCTGTATTAACGATTGATCGCCTTTCTTAAAAACTGGGACAACTCGAGCCATCCTCCAATCACTAGGTACTTTTGCACATAGCAAAGATTCACTGAATAACACAACCAGGAATTTAGCAATAGTTTCGGCGTATCGCCTAAGGAACGCATTTGGGATGTTATCAGGGCCAGGAGTTGTTTTGGTTTTTAAGTTTAACAACATAGACACAATGCCATTGTATGAGATGAAGTTCGCCTCATGGCGTTGAAACACTACAGAGTCTAAAGATAACCCTGAACTACCACTGGTAAATACGCTATGAAAATAATCGTTAAAATGTTGTGCGATAGCATTCAAGTTGTTAACAATGGTTCCACTAATTGTGATTTCCGTGACAGACTTCTTGCTTTCGCTTAGGTATTCCCAAAACTTATCCAGCGCGTTCTTTATAAAGTTCGGCAATGTTGCAGTGAAATATAGGTCTTTCGAATAACGTACAGCGCATGCTAGCTTGTCTTGCAGTTCACTGATAACATCCGTACGCGCACTAATAATCCCCGTACGTGCAGGTTTCTTCTTTATTCGTTTGATTTTGCGCTTCAATTGAATTATGCCACGCGTCATCCATGGTGTACTTTTATTGACTTTTTTAGATTTAGTAGGTATGAATGTATCTATGCAATGCTTGCACATTGTAGTAAAGGTTGCCCACAGAGTACTCACTTCACCGCCACTGTCAGAAAAGCCCGTGAGACAAGTTTCCATGTAGTCAACGACGCTGGCGTCATCAGCTCTCGAATAATCTTTAATAGATATGGTTTTGGGAATTTTGCGAACAGCATTCTTGACAATGAGTACAGAAACCGCAACAACGGAATGATCTGACAAACCATTCTCAATTAACACAATATGCTCAGTAAAAGGACGGTTTAGAAATACATCTAATACAGAACAAGATGACCCTTGCACACGCGTGGGTTCATTAACCACTTGGATTAGATCATGCGTCACCATAATGTCGAAAATAATGTTAGCGTTTTCATCACTCTTATTGTTTGCTTGGAGGAGCTCCCAATTGACACCAGGCAGGTTCAGATCACCAATCAATAAAATTTTTTTATTCTGGTAAGAAGACATGTGCTCTTGAAGTTTAATCAAATAATCTGGAGTAGCGTCAGGTGGCCTGTAACATGCGTACAACACGAAGCAATGGCCCCAGCATGATAACTTGACACATAGGCACTCCAGGTCGGGAGTGTCACCGATAAGCGTCGCATCTATCTGATCTTTCACTAGAACAGCCACACCCCCGCCTCTGTGCATTCTATCTTTGCGAAACACTTTGTAATTGGGTGGAAAGACTAGTTCATTTGTTATATCACTACGTAACCAAGTTTCTGTTATGATTGCAATGTGTGTATCATGCCATAGCAGTTGAATTTCAAGTATATCTGTCTTGTTTACTACGCTACGAGCATTGAAAATTAACGATACGCAGGTGTTTTTCTATGGCTGAAATCGAATTTATGTAGGATGGACGGTTGATTTCTAAACATGGAATCTTTAAAACATTGCCTTGGCAGTCGGAGAAACTAGCGTCTACTTTAGCTTTTGCGCGTGACGACGGGTCATTGGCCGGCGTGAATTTTCTTCGTCGTTTTTTTGAGCAGCAACTCTATCATTTGTTCTTCGTTCCAAACATACGCCACTTTATTGATGTACAATTTGTCAAAAGCCAAGGAAATTTTGTCCCCTCTCTCCCGGTTTTCCTTCGCACTTGCCCAAAGCTGCCGCCTAACTTCACGAACTTTCTGCGAATAGTCCCCACTTATTGATAAAGGAGAGTTCTTCAGTTTGTGGCATTGTTTAAAAATTAATGTTTTATCTCTCGTATCGAGCAGTCTCAGGATGACCGGTCGTTTCTTATTCGGAGATGGACGACCTAATCGGTGAATTCGTTCTATCGCTACTGGTTCCAGTTCGAGAAGATCTTGAAAAATACCTTTATTTACGGCTGTTTCGAGGGATCCACCGTTTTCACCCTGTGGTTCTGGTAGCCCAAAAATGACCAAATTAGGTCTTCTACTGCGGTTCTATAAATCGTCTATCTTCCTTTCAAGCGTTAGAATAACTTGGTTCATATGCGTGAGCCGGTCCTGACATGAAGTGACTTTTTCAAGGTTTGACAAAGCGTCCACCTTTTTTTCAATTTCTACCAGGCGGTTTTCCTTTATTTTTAATATCAGCTGCGATTTCCCTAAGCTGCTTTAATATTAGTGCAGTGTCAGGACCGGGGTTAGTTTCAATGTCCCCCCCTAAAAGCAGTAATTTCCTGAGACAGACAACAGCAATATCAAGCAAGCAACACAGCCATGGGCACGGCAGCACTAGCAAAAAAGGATCGCTTGAACGGAAACACTTGCCGTAGCATTTTATCACCTGCACAGCAAAAAGCAGAGGCAAAAGCAGAGGTAACCGCACTTGCATTATTGAAAGACGTATTGTTCAAGAGATTTGCAGTAATGAAAGAGGTATTGTTCAAGAGACCCTGAAACGGTTTTTATGATAATTTACAACCACATTGGTCCACTGGGTGAAGCTTTAACTGTCATTTATAGACGGACTTAACCTATCAACGTAAGTTATATAAATTATTACAATGCTTTGACATTACGAATCACTGCAGATCAATGTAGCTCAGGCAAACTCGTTTTCAACCGCAAATTCCCTGTACGACATCCTCTGGTAGCGCGACGTCACGCAACCTCCTGATTTGATTGTGTGTAGATTACGCGGAATTAATATCGGCTGGTAAGGTGGCGGCACCTGTCAAGGCAAATGTACACGCTATAGTGTTAAGAAGCTCGTTTCGCATATGTTCAGGTGTCGGCATGGGCGTCGTTGGTTGTGAGCCTCATCTTAGGTGGGACCGAAAAACCGAGCATGATGCAAATAAAGTCAACCACAAAAAGTCACAGCATAGCCACTGAATGAATCATGATCAGTGGGGCGAAGAGCCCGTCAATCCGTCCATGCTGTCATCCGTGCATCCGTCCGTCCGTACGTGTGCCCGTTCGTGCGTCCATGCGTTCGTGCACCCGTTCGTGCGTCTGCCAATGCCGTCTGTGCGTCCGTCCATTTAGTGAACACTTCAAGTACCGCCATCTCACTTTTTTTATTATATATTCATCATACACAAGTACCGCCATCCAGCGGGCAATCCGAGGACTAAACCAAAGTATGTACATTTTTGCTGTCAGCGCTTTGTTAACACCGAGAGCGTGATAACAACGCCGTGCTATGTTTTTCGTAACATGTGGACATACTGATACGTGCCCGAGGGTGGGTATGTGCCACAGGTTACGCAATATATACGGTGACGCGCAAGCCACGCCAATGAGCTCCACCCCTATTATCTTGGGTCAGCGTGAAGACTAACCCGGGTGGTTTACATGGCAAGTGGATATTCAACCACACAGTCACGCGTATGCTTGCGAATACAGTGAAAATAACTTCCTCTGCTGGGAAATGGAGAGAAAGTCACTCTTGCTTTACGAACACACGCGTCCTGTATACGTGCTTCACAATACAACATAACGATGCCTTAACAATGCGTGGTACAAGCGTACATTGCCATCGGGCGTTATACCATGTGATTATCACAATGACTTCATAGTTTACAGCCGCTCAATCACTACACGAGGCACACATTACTGCGTCTGATCTGTTAAGGCCACGTAGTGGGTGCATAGCATGCTTGAAAAAATTTCATGCACTAAGTGTTTCAAGTACGCACTCGGGATAGGGTATCACCATCGCCTTCAACTCTAAAGACGGAGCTTAAGGGTCCGCTAATTGTTGACAAGTCAGTGATCTTTGTCTCATGCCTCCATAAAGCGCACTTCGTTTTGATAATACTGAGATCTGGCTATAGCGCGTGAATTAGCACTGACGTTATGTCAGTTCACTAGTTACCCATGCAGGCAGTCACATGTAGACGCCAGTGTATTGGTCATTTCTGGTAAGCCAAATAACAAAATCAGGCAATGAAAAAACACTTCTTTATTTTTTCCACTTAGAAACGAATAGAGCACGCAGTGCAACAGCTGAAGAGCTGTGCGAAGGAGACGACCCGAGTAGGCCCGGCGTCTTGCGTCAAAGGGAGCATCAGCGCTGCAGAAAAGTGACAGAAGTGGTGTGCATATAGCAAATTTCTTGGTGCCGCAGCTGGTACCAACCTAGACAGCTATTCTAGACGTTATTTGTTTATTCTCATACGGTGTGTTCCAAAAAATAAGCAAGCCCTCGCTGTGCTGTACCTCTATGCAAAGCTTGGTTCGGTTCTGCGCAATGCGCACTGTTATTTTGTCGCGGTGGCACGGTACGTACTGAACAAAAAACGTTCCTGGCTTTTCCTTGCGAATGTTATGCAGCGTCACACCTGAGAACTTGCGTGGAAGCTAAGCCCGCAGGTTGTCGCGCTGCTAAGCTCGAGGGCACGGGTTCGGTTTTCGGCTATGGCGGCCGTATTTTAGATGAAACCGAATGCGAAAAATACCTGACGTGTGCCTAATTCCAAGTATACAGTGCATAAGTCGATTTAGGTGCATTTCAGAGAATGCAGACCTTGCCTATACTCTTGCGTCCTTCAAGTTCATCCGGTGTTTCTGGCACGTATATAGCCACAGCAATTTCATTACTTTTGCCTAAAACACGAAGCCACGGCTAGCTTTAGTTAATATATGATAGGATATGGATAGGGCATGGTGTTTTTGGATACATTCGAAAAACATTTCCTAAACGGTAAGTGGTAAAACTGTGGACAATTTAAACATATCTGATGAATTCCGGTTTCATTGGTCACTATAATCCTGTTCTGTTCTTTACAGAAAAACCGTGTCCTAAGCCGCCGTGAATACATCCGCCGGTTGGGGTGGTGTAAACTTCGACACGTTTTGTCAACATTATCTCCGGACAAGCCCCATCGCAATCTTGACAAAGGGCTCATCGAGAACGGATCGAGAAGGGTCTTCACTTCACTTTATTTTCCTTAAAGATTTCGCAGGGAGGTATTACATAAGGGGTGGGGTTAATATAATAGTGTCTACATAACTTACATGCATTTACAAGATAGTGGCTACGATGCACGTACAGGATAGTGGCTACAAGTCAATGTGCAGATAGTCATCATGCGATAACGCACTACGACTTCCTAACTTGTGTCCACTGGCGGCACTGGAGAGTGGCACGCGATGTTGAATACCTCCCAGAGTAGCCTTCAGGATATATCAAAACAAAAGTTTGTGTTCCACTACACACAAGCGCAGGTAAGTTGTGTGCAAATATTCGCGCTTGTGCGTGTACGCTTGCGAAGTGTATGCGCTTGTCTGTACTACTGAATTCAGACAACTAAAATACGCTTCCTCATTTTGGCTGCAATCATTTTGGCTGCATCATTTTGGCTGAAAAATATTTACTTTCTTCTTCACACTGTTAGAATGTGCCGCACACTTTTATAATTTTATGAAATGATAGCTCGAATCTTTTAGTTCGCATAAAACTCCAAATGCGTGTGACGGGAAAATGCGGTGCCACTATCGTTTTTACGGAATTTTTAACTGACATCTAACACGCACAAAAAAACGAAGTGGGTCGTTAAGCAGCTGATTTCATAATTTGGAAAAATTTCTCAGACTGTGCTTAAAAGTGTAGTTGAGGCAGACAGTTACTGTGTGGAATCTATAAGTGTCCACGGTGGGAGAGAGGTGTGAAAGGAGCCCTTTCTCCCTCCACCCCTTCCCCCCTCCGACCACGTTATCAACACTTGCCTTTCAACCAAGTCACACCGGCTCTCACCTCATCTACCGTCACGATGAAACACGAGTCTGCATCCCCAAACACAACATGCTGCTGATGCCAACCGTATGCGCTTGAGAAAGCAGAAATTTTCTTGCGCATACCTGCTCGTCCTGACGCTTGTCGTCGAGCGCTGTCACTGTTGCCTCATCCATCAGCGGTGTGTGCTCCCGGGGGACATCAGCGGCGTCGAAATTTGGAGCGTCCAGCAACGTGTCCGCTTCGGCAGTGGAGTTCTTGCTCTTATCGGTTACAAAGTCCCACGGTGGGTACGTCTCCGGGAACGGGGGCCACGTGAAAGGCCCCAAGGTTGACGGCGTTGTAGTTCGTGGCCTCAGTGAAACCTTCAATACAAACCACGCAAAAAAAAAATATGTTTGGAAGCTGTGTATGCGAGCCGCTAGCAGGTTTTTTATATCGCCACTTGACTCGCAAAATCGACTATTTGTTTATTTTTATTTAAAAATACTGCAATTGTCTCAAGGATATAAAAAATCATAATACTATATAAAATGACACATATTTAGGCAGCCTAATTAGGCAAGATAATTACATTATTTATAAAATATAAGAATGAAACTAATACGTTGGCTGTACGAGCAAACACATCGTTTGTTATTATCTACAGTATTGCAGCCACAATAACAATGCTTATACATACACTAGTCAAATAAAACTTGGTGAAATGAAATACATGATGATACAGATTGACGGAACTCATAAATAAGCTTGTAACATAGCAGATGTGAGTAGCATGTCAGGACTAAAATTGTTCAGTAGCTGCAGTATAGGTAAAATAACTCCACTCAATCGCAGGCGTTAAAAACAGAACGACATTTATACAAACTGTTTTAAGGGGTGAAGCTCCTTTTAATCTAACCTTGTCCTGCGGGTGCGGTAACTGAGAAAGGAAGAGGCGAGAAACCGAGAGAAGGAGGTACGAGAAAAAAAGTAAGGCAGTATCTCTCGAACAGTGTAATAGACGACGCTATCTCATAGAAGTACGTACAAACTGCAGTTGAGTGAGGATATTCTAGATGGCGCTGGACTGCTACTTTTTGATTGGCTGCTGCACGGGTTCGCCTGAGTGCGCTAAGAAGGAGTGCCTCTCTCAGTCTCCTGGATAGTCGACGTACGTGGCGGAGCATTGGTGGGGCATGGACGAAGCAGAGCGGCGTGTGCATTGAACATGCTTGCACTCGGCTTTCTTGGCTCGCGTCTCGTTGGTGTTACCCGCGCGCCGTCTGCATTCTCTAACGCGATCGGACGCATGGACGCATACATGGATGGACGGATGCATGGACGGATAGATAGATGGACGCACGCACGGATGCAAAGACAGACCGAAAGGTTGACTGACGGATAGACAGATAGACAGACAAACAGGCAGACACACGGACATATGGATGCATGAACGGACGGGCACACAGATAGACCGATGAACAGACAGACAGACAGACAGACAGACGCACAAATGGCCGTACGGATGCACAGACAGATAGACGGATGCATGGATGAACGAACTAACGCACTAACGGACACATATGAATGGACGCATGGGCGGACGAATGGACCAAGTTACGAATGGACGAACGGAAACACGGATGGATGAACGGGAGGAGCACGAATGTACGTAAGGATGCTTCACCCCACTCGTCATCATTCACTCCGATAATAGGCTGTGATTTTTTTTGTGCGTGTACACGTGTGTGAAATGGTGCAACCGTTATTTGATTGTCAACTAACTAGTTGTCATACTAAGAAGAAAAACCAACTATATCAGACATGGTAGTATATTAATGTTTATTTGGGGATATTGGTATCGTGGTCTTGAAAGACTTCATATGGTAAGAAAACAAATCTTGTAGTGTTTGTGCGGGCAGTTCAATGTTAACAGTGAATTAGCAGCAATGGTGACTGCTTTGTAACTACGACTTGTATGCAGAACGGAACTAACGAATAACGCGCATTTATTTCCTACATTGGTTATCACTAAGCGCGAGGCTACCTAAAAATAACAATACGAATTAAAAGAACTGTGCAGGACAGTGACGCCAGCGACTGTTGCCTTCTGTGACTTCACGCCTACATTTCGCGAATTGTGGCTTCACACGCGTCCTTTTTTCTTTACAAAATATAAAGATAGGACAGCATGTACACGCCAACAACAGATGTAAACGATAGGCAATCTTAGAACAGTGTAACAAAAATTTGTTAAGCCAACACAAGTTAGACACCAGAGAATATTACCGGGACACTAAAACTGAAGTGCTGAATTGGTTTTGAATGGAAGTATTTGTGGGAGCTCAACTTTCGACTGCATACATCGATGTTCGGTCGCGATGTTCCGTTGTATTATAATTGATGTTCACTGTTTGTGAGAATCAGTTTCTCGAAACACTTGTGATTGCGTATTTTTTCTCAACAGAGCCTTATCAAGTGTGAGGCCCACAGGACGGCTTTATGCTCACACATAGTAGAAAACCACGCACTTTAAATCGTTTCCCCTTTTAAATGTGAAGCATTTCTGAGCAAACTTCGGCAACTGTGAGCGTATCTATCTATCTATCTATCTATCTATCTATCTATCTATCTATCTATCTATCTATCTATCTATCTATCTATCTATCTATCTATCTATCTATCTATCTATCTATCTATCTATCTATCTATCTATCTATCTGTCTATCTATCTATCTATCTATCTATCTATCTATATATCCATCTATCTATTTATCTATCTATCTATCTATCTATCTATCTATCTATCTATCTATCTAGCCGCCTACGACATTTAGCTCTCCTGGCCGTTTCAATAACGGTATCAATACCAAACTTGGTATCGAATAATATGATTGTATGAAAAACATATTTGACTACTCATAGCATGAAAACCATGATATGTGAGTCATGAATTTCATGATTTACATTTTTTTGTCCTGCAGCTCTTGCAGTGGTTTTGTTCACATGACATGTTTCAAAACAGGTATGGTATGACATGATTGCATGGCAAACACAAGTGACAGACCCTACCATTGAAATCATAACATGCGTGTCATGTAACAACATTACTACATGCTACGCTCATGATGCACTCGTGGCCATGTCGCAAGCATCACATATACCAAATTTGGTATTACGGGACATGAATGGATGACGAAGGTATGATGCCGGTGCAAACATGATAACATGAGATGTGTTTCATGTAATGACATGACTACATGCTACGCTCATGATGCGCTCACTGCCGTTTTGCTAGCTTCACATGTACCAAACTCGGCATTACGCGACGCGAACAGACGACATAAATAAATGGCACATTCAAACATGATAATCACGACAAGCGTGTCATTTACAACATGACTTCATGCCACACTGATGATGCGCTCGCGTTCGTTCCGCTAGCATCACATATGCCAAATTTGGCAATACGTGACGCCAATGGATGACGAAGGTATGTGACTAGTGTAAACATGATAATCATGAGATTCGTGTCACGTGAGAACCCGACTACATGCACAGTCAAGGCGCCAATACATTTCGACGTGACGCGGTGCGCGTGCTCGTCGGTGTTAATTTCGTCGCGTCATGCTGGCATTGCCACGACCGGGTGCTGGTTTTCTCTTATACTCGTAGGTGCGCGCCGTGCTGCGTTGCTTTGACGCATGCACGTTTCAGGGCGTGCGTCAAAGCAGCCCGACGACCAGTTGCCGTCGGGCCACGCCAGCGGACGCTGGTCGCGCCTGGCGTCCGACGCTATGGAGTGCTCGCGTTTTGCTAACGAGGCGTCGCTGTGCCCAGCGTGCGCGCCCGTCAACGCTACAATGGAGTATATGACCCCTTCATGATGCGCTTGAGGTGCCTACCAGTGCGGGCGTGCGAAGATCGGCTCCTGCTTTCAAGAATGCTTTCCTGTGGTATCCACGAGTTCGTCGCCGAGTTTTCAGTCCCATCGTGTGCCTACGTTCTCAAGAAATCAGCAGATACCACCTTTGTGCTGGTGAGTGGACCTTTAAGCCATTTTTGGGACACTTTTACACAACGCCACCGGGGCATTTAAGCCTAACCATGGAGGCGATTGTCGCCGACGCGCCGACCCGGCGCCAACGTGACTCAACGCTCTGCGCGTTCCGGGACCTGCAACTGAGAATGGAATACCAAGTAGATGGATAGGAAATCTCTCCAGAGGATTGCACGGAAGACATGGGTTGGAAGGAAGCCGAAACGAGACGCTCAAGGAATAAGCTAGCCGCGGTCAGCGTTCCTGCTGCCAAGGGTTCGACCAAGGCTGGCGTTGCGGGAGACGCTCGAGCCAGTCGTAGTAGGTATGACACCAAGCATACAATCGTGCGAGCTTTTAGCATGCCGCCACTACCCAAGGACTTCAGGAAAATTGTGCTACGACCACGTGGAGGATTAAATATCTCGAGAATTGGCACTGGAGCCGTGGCAGTACTGGCGGCTGGCGGTCAAAGAGGAGGATGCCATGCAGCACATCATCTGTTCCAACTTGCAGCAGAAAATTATGGTGCAAGCACTCCGGACCAAGAGAGAGCTTCAAGATACCTCAAGGTCAAGCAAATTGACATTGGAGACAGTTTTCAAGGTTAGCCCGTACGCCACGGCACCCCACAATACTGTAAAGGAGTGATTCGCGGTATCCCCGTAAGCGATATTCAGGACATTTTGATCCGAAAGATTGTGAACGCGAACAACCCGTTCGCGCTGGCAGGCCAAGAGAATCAAGGACACTGAGACAATCATCATAGCGTTCGAAGGACACAAGGTGCCCAGATTCGTGAGATATGAACCTTCACTTTTGCAGTGCTCCCTTTACCTCAGAACATCGATATTTGTTAACGTCTGTGGAACGCTGGGACATCGGTCCGACGTCTGTCCGAACCAGCTGAAACCATCTGCAGAGGCTGGCGAGATCAAGAACCCAGATAGCCTGCACTAGTACAATCCAAGATGCAGGCTGCGCGATGGTCACCAGCCCATGGCAGTCAAGGAGTTGCAAGAACAGGTTTATAGTGCCATATGTCGTCGGACACAGATGTTGGGAAAGATCGCGGAGCAGCTGCAGAAGCCCGGGACTCATCAATCACATAGAGTCGAGAGATTAACGACAAGCAGCTTATTCCACCCTACGGGACCCAGAGCATCCAGACTACACAAGAACAGTAAAGGCGGCCCCACTCAGGGGGAGGTCGCGTTTCCAGAAGAGGTTCTAGACCCAGGCCCGCTCCCAATCACGGGGGCGCTCGATTCTCAAGGTCACCATCAGGGTCGGATCAGCCTGGGCGGCACCCGAATGCCAGCTGCCTTGGCGCTCAGTTCGAGATCACGGCTTCCAACCCAGGGAGGACGCCTGCAGTTACATCGAAAGGCAGCTGGGCTGAGTGAGTGCGCAATGGCGCGGCAGAGGTGATGACAGGTAAGCTGTCAGAGCATGATAGAATTACACAGCTAGAGCAAGAAAACGCGAGACTCACAAAATTGAATGAGACGCTATCAGCTGAGTTGAAGGAAATAAAAAATTTTCTCACTAAGATAACCAGCGCGCAGTCTTCACAGCCAATGCCTCAGCCAGTTGATGTCCCTGTGGCTAAAAACGTGGGGGAATCGAGAACCACAAAAAAGAGGGCAGTCATGGCAGAACACGTGGAAGCCAACCAAACGACCATGTCAGATTGGATTGGATTGGATAACTTTTATTTGGTCCTTCCAAACCAGATCACTGTGTTGCGGGCATAGACTCCACATGTGGGGACGGAGATGCCAAGCTCTCAGCCGCATCGCGGGCTTGGGGACAGCCCAGAGCTGATCTGCCAAGGACTGAGCTGCGGATTGCCGCCTCCCATCTGGCAGAGGTGATGTTCGATAATGAGCGAATTTGGTGCACTGCCAGAGCATGTGTTCTAATGAAGCTATTTCCCCACAATGTGGACAAAGATTACTTGGGTATAGGTCAGGGTACATGATGTGTAACATTTCAAAGTAGGGTACATCCGCGTTTGCAAAAGCCTTAATGTAAGTGCTTGGGAGCCGGGTTAGATTTTTGTGAGGTGGAGGAAAAATCCTTCTAGACAGGTAGAAATGTTTAGTGAGCTCGTTATATGTTGTAAGAATTTCCCGGTTATCCCCTTCACCGCTAGGAAACGCCATCCCCGGGGAGGCGCGGTTGGAGAGTTCTCGCGCCGCCTCGTGTGCTGCTCGTTGAGATTGGGAGGGGAATCGTTGATTTGTCCAAGGTGAGCTGGGAACCAACCTCAGAAGATGATGTGTTAGGTTCTTGCCTTGCAGTATTTTTAGCGTTTGTTTCCAGACCGTCCCTTGGCGAACGCCCGTAGTGCTGCCATGGAATCACTGTAGACCACTTCAATGTTATCCATCTTGAGTGCTAAGGCGATGGCCACTTGTTCCGCAATGATTGGGTCTTTCGTCCTGACCGTCGCTGAGTTGACGACATGGCCAGCCCCATCGACTACCACTGCCACAAACGCTTTCCCATTGGCGTAGGAAGCCGCGTCAACAAATACGACCCCTCGTTCCTCGTTTGAGACTTGACGAAGTATAGTCCTGGCCCTCGCTACTCTTCTTCCGACGTTGTGTTCTGGATGCATGTTTCTCGGTATAGGAGATACCGTGATAGTCTCCCTGATGTTGTCAGGGATATCATTGTAATTGCGTCTGATTGCTATTGGGTTTTGGCCCAGCTCCTGCAGGATCATTCTCCCCGACCTTGTAGTAGATAACCTTGCAAACTGTGCTCTCTCTTGGGCTTCTGCTATTTCTTCGAGCGTGTTGTGTATGCCAAGCTCAAGCAGACGCTCGGTGCTGGTATGTATGGGTAGGCCCAGGACCTTCTTGATAACTTTCCTGAGGAGCACATTCAGTGTCTCGGACTCTGCTCTTGACCAGTTGTGCATTGCTGCCTCGTATGTGAAGTGACTTAGAACAAACGCATGCATCAACCTGATGAGGTTGTCTTCCTTGATCCCATTTCTTTTGTTGGCCACTCTGCGTATGAGGTGCACCGCACTGTCTGTTTTCCGAGTTAACTTGGCTATAGATTTGCTGTTGGCGCCGGTAGACTCTATCAGCATTCCCAGGACTTTGATGGAGTCGACCCTCTGGATGGCATCCCCTTGATTTGTACGGAGATGGATGTCTATCTGGTTTAACGGCTTCCATCCCCTGGGCTTTGGTCCCCGGCGTGCAGTCCGATAAAGCAAAAGTTCTGACTTACTCGAGGAGCACTTGAGCCCGGAAGGGCGAAGGTAGTCTTCTACGGTGTCAATCGCCTCTTGCAGAGCGCTCTCAATCTGCCCCTCGCTTCCACCTGTGCACCAGATGGTAATGTCATCTGCGTAGATGCTGTGCTTCAATCCTTCAAGCTCGATAATTTCTTTGACAGTCCAATCATGGCAATGTTTAAACAGCATTGTTGAAATCACTGCCCTTGTGGCGTGCCCCTTGCTTCTAGTTCGATTCTGCGGTCTCGATATCTGCAATCTTCATCACCGGCTTTCCGATTCTGTAAGGAAAGGACCCATACGTAGTCAGTAGAAGGCTTTCCCCTAGGACCAAGCTTGAAATTGCTTCGAGTATGAAATGAAGTGGTGGATGTTGTCAACGCTTTTTCTAGATCTAGGACACAGAATGGCTCTCACGTCTCTGGTTTCATTGTCAGATGACCTGGTGTTTGATAAGCTTCAATGCATCTTGGGTGGATAGCCCTGCCCTGAATCCAACCATATTGTGTGTATATATGTTCGTTATCTTCCAAGTACTTGGTTTATTCTGTGCAGTATGGCATGTTCTGCGACCTTGCCGATACATGATGTCAAGGATATTGGCCTCATGTTGTCCAAGTTAGGGGGCTTTCCTGGCTTAGGAATAAGGATCGTGCTGGCCAGCTTCCACTGCTCTGGCACCCTGCCTTCTTTCCATGCTGAATTGATCATATCCCTCAGGGTTTCAATTGAATCGTCATCAAGGTTACGCAGGGCCTTGTTTGATATACCGTCCGGACCAGGGGCCGACCTGCCGTTGAGATCATGCAAGGCTCTTCTGATCTCCTCGATGTTAAAGTCGCCCTCAAGACCTGGATTTGGCGTGCCCTGGTACTGTCTACTTGGTGGTGCCAATCCTCTTTTGATTGGGAGGTACTTATGCACGAGCTGCTGGACAACTTGCTGTTCTGTAGTGCGCCCTATCTCTTTATGCAAAATTCGAGCGATGACATGCTTTTGATTTGTTTTGGTGGTGTTTTCGTTGAGGAGATGCTTTAACATATTCCATGTCTTGCCATTGCGCATCTGACCATCGACGGAGTTGCAGATTTCGTCCCATTGCTGCCTCGATAGTGCGCGACAATGTTCCTCGACTGATCTGTTTACCTCAGCTATCTTCTTCCTCAGTCTTCGGTTCAGGCGCTGACCCTTCCAACGGTTCAGTAGTGCTTGCTTTGCCTCAAGAAGATGAGCAAGCCGGCTATCCATTCTTTCAACCGGAAGATCTGTGGTAATGGTGGAGGAGACGGATTTGATGTCATCTTTAATCTGTTTGACCCACTGCTCCAAGCCTTGTCTGTGGCCATCTTGTTCCCTTTCCATCCTTATCTTCCTGAACTTATCCCAGTCTGTGAAGTGGAATTCTCTCTGCTTTTTACGCTCCACGGAGAGGTAGTGGCAAGAATGCAGTGGTCACTCCCTAGGTCTACAGCAAGGTTCATCCACTGGGCCTTCTTGATGTTCCTTACAAATGTAAGGTCCGGGGTGGAATCCCTGCAGCAAGATGTACCAAGCCTTGTTGGTAGGCTGGGGTCTGTGATTAGGGTGAGATCAAGTTCACTGGCACTTTGCCAAAGTCGATTTCCTTTCCCAGTGTTGTACTTGTAAACCCATGTATGATGAGGGCGTTGAAATCACCCTGCTACGACGAGTGGACATTCCCGGCGATATAACAGCTTTCTTTAGAACCGTCTTGAACCCTTGCTTTTGTTCCTTTGGGACTGCTGTATATATTAAGAATGAAATGCTCTGACGGTTGCTGGTACCCTGCACGATCTCTACCAAGACGTGTTCCAATCGGCCTGCTTCTATCTTGAGGTCATGGGTTACGTGCGTTAGTTTGTTGCATACGAAGGTGCAGACCTCCCCTCCCTTCAGTAATCCCCTATTACAGGCCGGGAATCCAGGGCAACGTTGCTTGCGGTGAAAGGGTCTCTTGTAATAATATAATATGAGGCTTTTCTTGGCTGCTCCTGATATACTGCTGCAGGGTTGCCTTCTTTTTAAGGTAACCTCTACAGTTCCATTGCCAGATACGAAATGCTTCACGTAGCGCTGCCATCATGGTTATTACATGGGTGGCCAGAGCCTGATGCTGCACCTGTCGACAGGTTGGTACCACTAGTATTGGTGGCCGACAGGGGTGAGCTTGGTGCATGAGGAGGCTTGCTGTGTTGGGCAGATATGATTCGACCTTGTAATGCGCAAAGTCATATGCTCCTTCCAGTGCCGCCACGCTTGATTGTAGCCTACCCATCTGCTCGCTAAGATTGGCTACTACTTTGCTGAGCGTGTCAAACACCTCTTTCATATCTGACATGGTCGTTTGGTTGGCTTCCACGTGTTCTGCCATGACTGCCCTCTTTTTCGCGGTTCTCGAGTCCCCCACGTTTTCAGCCACAGGGACATCAACTGGCTGAGGCATTGGCTGTGAAGATTGCGCGCTGGTTAGCTTAGTGAGAAGAATTTTTATTTCCTTTAACTCAGCTGATAGCCTCTCATTTGATTTTGTAAGTCTCGCGTTTTCTTGCTCTAGCTGTGCAATTCTATCATGCTCTGGCAGCTTACCTGTCATCACCTCTGCCCCGCCGTTGCGCACTCGCTCAGCCCAGCTGCCTTTCGAAGTAACTGCAGGCGTCCTCCCCGGATGTGAAGCCGTGATCTCGAACTGAACGCCAGGTAGCTGGCCGTTCGGGTGCCGCCCAGGCTGATCCCGACCCTGATGGTGACCTTGAGAACACGAGCGCCCCCGTGATTGGGAGCGGGCCTTGGGTCTAGAACCTCTTCTGGAACGCGACCTCCCCCTGGAGTGGGGCCGCCTTTCCTGTTCTTGTGTAGTCTGGATGCTCTGGGTCCCGTAGGCTGGAATAAGCTGCTTGTCATTGGGACACTTTTACACAACGCCACCGGGGCATTTAAGCCTAACCATGGAGGCGATTGTCGCCGACGCGCCGACCCGGCGCCAACGTGACTCAACGCTCTGCGCGTTCCGGGACCTGCAACTGAGAATGGAATACCAAGTAGATGGATAGGAAATCTCTCCAGAGGATTGCACGGAAGACATGGGTTGGAAGGAAGCCGAAACGAGACGCTCAAGGAATAAGCTAGCCGCGGTCAGCGTTCCTGCTGCCAAGGGTTCGACCAAGGCTGGCGTTGCGGGAGACGCTCGAGCCAGTCGTAGTAGGTATGACACCAAGCATACAATCGTGCGAGCTTTTAGCATGCCGCCACTACCCAAGGACTTCAGGAAAATTGTGCTACGACCACGTGGAGGATTAAATATCTCGAGAATTGGCACTGGAGCCGTGGCAGTACTGGCGGCTGGCGTCAAAGAGGAGGATGCCATGCAGCACATCATCTGTTCCAACTTGCAGCAGAAAATTATGGTGGCAAGCACTCCGGACCAAGAGAGAGCTTCAAGATACCTCAAGGTCAAGCAAATTGACATTGGAGACAGTTTTCAAGGTTAGCCCGTACGCCACGGCACCCCACAATACTTGTAAAGGAGTGATTCGCGGTATCCCCGTAAGCGATATTCAGGACATTTTGATCCGAAAGATTGTGAACGCGAACAACCCGTTCGCGCTGCAGGCCAAGAGAATCAAGGACACTGAGACAATCATCATAGCGTTCGAAGGACACAAGGTGCCCAGATTCGTGAGATATGAACCTTCACTTTTGCAGTGCTCCCTTTACCGCAAGAACATCGATATTTGTTACGTCTGTGGAAAGCTGGGACATCGGTCCGACGTCTGTCCGAACCCAGCTGAAACCATCTGCAGAGGCTGCGAGATCAAGAACCCAGATAGCCTGCACTAGTACAATCCAAGATGCAGGCTGCGCGATGGTCACCAGCCCATGGCAGTCAAGGAGTGCAAGAACAGGTTATTAGTGCCATATGTCGTCGGACACAGATGTTGGGAAAGATCGCGAGCAGCTGCAGAAGCCCGGGACTCATCAATCACATAGAGTCGAGAGATTAACGACAAGCAGCTTATTCCACCCTACGGGACCCAGAGCATCCAGACTACACAAGAACAGTAAAGGCGGCCCCACTCAAGGGGGAGGTCGCGTTCCAGAAGAGGTTCTAGACCCAAGGCCCGCTCCCAATCACGGGGGCGCTCGAGTTCTCAAGGTCACCATCAGGGTCGGGATCAGCCTGGGCGGCACCCGAATGGCCAGCTGCCTGGCGCTCAGTTCGAGATCACGGCTTCCAACCCAGGGAGGACGCCTGCAGTTACATCGAAAGGCGGCTGGGCTGAGTGAGTGCGCAACGGCGCGGCAGAGGTGACGACAGGTAAGCTGTCAGAGCATGATAGAATTACACAGCTAGAGCAAGAAAACGCGAGACTTACAAAATCGAATGAGACGCTATCAGCTGAGTTGAAGGCAATAAAATTTTTTCTCACTAAGCTAACCAGCGCGCAGTCTTCAGAGCCAATGCCTCAGTCAGTTGATGTCCCTGTGGCTGAAAACGGGGAGGAATTGAGAACCACAAAAAAGAGGGCAGTCATGGCAGAACACGTGGCAGCCAACCAAACGACCATGTCAGATAGAAAAAAGGTCTTCGACACGCTCAGCAAAGTAGTAGCCAATCTTAGCGTGCAGATGGGTAGGCTACAATCAAGCGTGGCGGCACTGGAAGAGCATATGACTTTGCGCATTACAAAGGTCGAAGCATATCTGCACAACACAGCAAGACCTTCTCATGCACCAAACTCACCTCTTCGGCCACCAATACCAGTGGTACCAAACCTGTCGACAAGTGCAGCATCAGGCTCTGGCGGCCCATGTAATAACCATGATGGCAGTGCTACGTGAAGCATTTCGTATCTGGCAATGGAACTGTAGAGGCTACCTTAAAAAGAAGGCAACCCTACAGCAGTATATCAGGCACAGCCAAGAAAAGCCTCATATTATATTATTACAAGAGACCCTTTTACCGCAAGCAACGTTGCTTGGATTCCGGCCTGTAATAGGGGATACTGAAGGGAGGGGAGTCTGCACGTTTGTATGCAACAAACTACCGCACGTAACCCAGGACCTCAAGATAGAAGCAGGCCGGTTGGAACATGTCTTGGTAGAGATCGTGCCAGGAACCAGCAACCGTCAGAGCATTTTCATTCCTAATATATACAGCAGTCCAAAGGAACAAATGCAAGGGTTCAAGACGGTCTTTAAGAAAGCTGTTAATCTTACAGGGGAATGTCCACTAGTCATAACAGGTGATTTCAACGCCCCTCATCATACATGAGGTCGCAAGTGCAACAATGTGAAAGGAAATCGACTTTAGCAGAGTGCCAGTAAACTTGATCTCACCCTAATCACAGACCCCAGCCTACCAACAAGGCTTGATACATCTTGCTGCAGGGATTCCACACCGGACCTTACATATGTAAGGAACATCAAGAAGGCCCGGTCGACGAACCTTGCTGTAAACCTAGGGGGTGACCACTCCATTCTTGCCACTACCTTCTCCGTGGAGCATAAAAAGCAGAGAGAATTCCACTTCACAGACTGGGATAAGTTCAGGAAGATAATGATGGAAAGGGAACAAGATGGACACAGACAAGGCTTGGAGCAGTGGGTAAAACAGATTAAAGAGGACATCTAATCCGTCTCCTCCCCATTACCACAGATTTTCCAGTTGAAAGAATGGATAGCCGGCTCGCTCATCTTCTTAAGGCAAAGCAAGCATTACTGAACCGTTGGAAGGGTCAGCGCCTGAACCAAAGACTGAGGAAGAAGATAGCTGAGGTAAACAGATGAGTCGAGGAACACTGTCGCGCACTATCCAGGCAGCAATGGGACGAAATCTGCAACTCTGTCGATGGTCAGATGCGCAATGGCAGGACATGGAATATGTTAAACGATCTCCTCAACGAAAACACCACCAAAACAAATCAAAAGCGTGTTATTGCTCGAATTTTGCATAAAGAGATAGGGCGCACTATAGAACAGCAAGTTGTGCAGCGGCTCGTGCATAAGTACCTCCCAATCAAAAGAGGATTGGCACCACCAAGTAGACAGTACCAGGGCATGCCCAATCCGGTTCCCGAGGGCGACTTTAACATCGAGGAGATCAGAAGAGCCTTGCATAATTTCAATGGCAGGTCGGCCGGCCCTTGGCCCGGATGGTATATCAAACAAGGCCCTTCGTAACCTTGATGACGATTCAATTGAAACCCTGAAAGATATAATCAATGCAGCATGAAGAGAAGGCACGGTGCCAGAGCAGTGGAAGCTGGCCATTACGATCCTTATTCCTAAGCCAGGAAAGCCCCCTAACTTGGACAACATGAGGCCAATATCCTTGACATCTTGTATCGGCAAGGTTGCAGAACATGCCATACTGCACAGGATAAACAAGTACTTGGACGATAGCGACATATATACACACAATATGGTTGGATTTAGGGCAGGGCTATCCACACAAGATGCATTGAAGCTTATCAAACACCAGACCATCGACAATGAAACCAGAGACGTGAGAGCCATTCTGTGCCTGGATATAGAAAAAGCGTTTGACAACATCCACCACACATTCATACTCGAAGCGATTTTCAAGCTTGGTCTGGGGAAAGCCTTCTATGACTACGTATGGTCCTTTCTTACAGATCGGAAAGCCGTGATGAAGATTGCAGATATCATGACCGCAGCAATCGAACTAGAAGCAAGCGGCATGCCGCAAGGGGCAGTGATTTATCCAATGCTCTTCAACATTGCCATGATTGGACTGTCAAAGAAATTATCGAGCATTGAAGGATTGAAGCGCAGCATCTACGGAGATGACATTACCATCTGGTGCACAGGTGGAAGCGAGGGTCAGATTGAGAGCGCTCTGCAAGAGGCGATTGACACCGTAGAAGAGTACCTTCGTCCTTTTGGGCTCAAGTTCTGCTCGAGTAAGTCAGAAATTTTACTGTATCGAACTGCACGCCAGGGACCGAAGCCCAGGGGGTGGAAGCCATAAAACCAGATAGACATCCACCTCCGTACAAATCAAGGGGATGCCATCCAGAGGGTCGACTCCATCAAAGTCCTGGGCATGCTGATAGAGTCTACCGGCGCCAACAGCAAATCTATAGCAAAGTTAACTTAGAAAACAGACAACGTGGTGCACCTCATACGCAGAGTGGCCAACAAAAGAAAGGGATCAAGGAAGACAACCTCATCAGGTTGATGCATGCGTTTGTTGTAAGCCACTTCACGTACAAGGCAGCAATGCATAACTGGTCAAGAGCAGAGTCCGAGACACTGAATCTGCTCCTCAGGAAAGTTATCAAGGAGGTCCTGGGCCTACCCATACATACCAGCACCGAGCGTCTACTTGAGCTTGGCATTCACAACATGCTCGAAGAATTAGCAGAAGCCCAAGAGAGAGTACAGTTTGCAAGGCTATCTACAACAAGGTCGGGGAGAATGATCCTGCAGGAGCTAGGCCAACACCCAATGGCAATCAGACGCAATTACAATGATATCCCCAACAACATCAGCGAGAATATCACGGTATCTCCTATACCAAGAAACATGCATCCAGAACACGACATCGGAAGAAGAGTAGCGAGGGCCAGGACTATACTTCCGCAAGTCTCAAACGAGGAACGAGGGGTCGTATTTGTTGACGCGGCTTCCTACGCCAATGGGAAAGCGTTTGTGGCAGTGGTGGTCGATGGGCCTGGCCATGTCGTCAACTCAGCGACCGTCAGGACGAAAGACCCAATCATTGCGGAATAGGTAACCATCGCCTTAGCACTCAAGATGGATAACATTGAAGCCGTCTACAATGATTCCATGGCAGCACTACGGGCGTTCGCCAAGGGGATGGTCTCTGAACAAACGCTGGGAATAATGCAAGGCAAGAACATAACGCATCATCTTCTGAGTTGGTTCCCAGCTCACCTTGGACAAATCCATTCCCCTCCCAATCTCAATGAAGCAGCACACGAGGCGGCGCAAGACCTCTCCAACCACGCCTCCCCGGGGATGCGTTCTACTGGTGAAGGGGATAAACGGGAAATGATTACAACATATAACGAGCTCTATAAACATTTCTACCTGTCTAGAAAGATTTTTCCTCCACCTCACGAAAATCTAACTTGACCACAAGCCCTTACATTAAGGCTTTTGCAAACGCGGATGTACCCTACTTTGAAAATGTTACACATCATGTACCCTGACCTATTCCCAAGTAATCTTTGTCCACATTGTGGGGAAATAGCTTCATTAGAACATATGCTCTGACAGTGCACCGAATTCGCTCATTTATCGAACATCACCTCTGCCAGATGGGAGGCAGCAATCCGCCGTTCGTCCTTGGCAAATCAGCTCTGGGCTGTCCACCAAGCCCGCGCGACGGCTGAGGAGCTTTGCATCTCAGTCCCCACGTGGTAGCTGCCCGCAACACAGTGTTTTGTGTTTTAGAGGACCAAATAAAAGTTTATCCAATCAAATCTTGATGCGCTTGTGGCCGTTTTGCTAGCTCCACATATACCAAGTTTGGTGTTACGTGACGTCAATGCATGACGAAGTATATGACTGGTACAAACCTGATAATCCTGACACGCGTGTCATGTAAGAACATGACAACATACCACGCTCATAGCGTTCTCACGGCTGTTTCGCTAGCTCCACCTATACTAAGTTCGGTATCACGTGACGTGAATAGATGGTGAAGCTAAACGACACATCCAAACATGATAAATATGACACGAAAGTCATGTACGACATCGTTTACCTCCATCTAGTACCGTTGTGCTGAGTTTAAAGTGACATAACATAAATTCTAATTCGTGTTTCGCATATCATCGACTCCCACTGTACGTGGGATCTGCCAATATTTTTTAATCTATCTAGCCACCCACGGCTTTTAGCTCTCCTGGCAATCTTGATTATGAGATTTGTACCAAAATTTTTATGGCAAACATGACTGTTTTACGAGCATAACTGACTAATCATTACATGAAAATTATGATATGTATGTCATGAATGTCATGATTTACATTTCATGGTCGTGCTGCTCTTGCGGTGGTTTCATTCACATAACATATTGAAAAAACTGGTATGGTTCGACATGACTGCAGGGCGCACATAAGTGACAAACACTAACGTGGAAATCACGACATCTATGTCATGGAACTCATGACTACATGCGACGGTAATTGTGTGCTCGCGATTGTTTCACTAGCTTCAAATATACAAAATTTGCTATTACGGGACGTGAATGGTTGGCCAAGGTATGTGACTGGTGCAGACATGATAATCATCAGATGCGTGTCATGTAATAACATGACTACACGCCACACTTACGGTGCGCTTGCGGCCTTTTCGATAGCTTCGCATATACCAGATCTGACATAACGTGACGTGAATGGATGATGAAGATATATCGCTGGTGCAAACATGATAATCGTGACATATGCGTTTTATGTAAGACCATGACTATGCCACGCTCAAGATGCACGCGCGGCCGTTATGCTAGCTCACATATACCAAATTTGGCATGCCGTGACGTGAATTGACGATGAAGGTAAATGACTCGTTCAAACATGATAATCATACGTGTCATGTGTGGCATATTTTACATGCCTATCACTTCTGGTGCTGGTATTTGAAACGTTAGTGGTGCCGTCGTTATGCGACTCTAAACAGCATACTTGCATCTTATCTAGATACGTGAGGGAGCATAACATTACTACTTGTGTTTATTGTATACTACGTTCGTCCGTATCGTACCGTTGTGCTGATTTTAAAGTCACATATAATCGTTCCTCCTTCGTGCTTCGCATATCATCGATTCTCACTTTACGAGGGACCTGCCGATTTTTTTTCTAAACACACAATTACGTTTTGAGGCTCTTGCAGCCATCGGGCCAGAGGGAGAGCTTACCGATACCTATAGTAGAGCATATATCGTATTCTAAATCATGAAACGTTTTTTTTTTTTCTAAATACAAGGGTCAAATGTTTTGTTTTTGCATTTCGTGTAAATACTTTACTACTTAAGTGTCATTGAGACGTTAGAGATTCAGATGCCTCTTTTTCATTTTTTAGCCCTACCTGTTGAATAAAGGTTACCTAAACGTCTCAAATTAGAGGTCTATTCAGAATAAAATGCGCTATGTATTTGCACGTGTTGAATAATGAAGATCCAAGATGATGCGCTAAAAAACCACGCAGTCACGGCCAATACGTGCAGCTAAGTGACGGCGGTGCCGCCCCTTGAACATTGTGTTCACGCGTTTTCTCTCACATCAAGTGCCTTTTCGCGGCAAGAATGTTCGTATGGGCATTGTGAAATGGTGGTATACTACAAAGATGAAAGATGGCCCATCTCCTAAGCGTCGCTTTAGAGATTTAACCACAAATGAAATACGGAAATTGAAGTGCATCAAAGGTACAATTATGAAGGGTGGCTGCTTGCGAGTCGTCTTCCTCGTCTCGGTCGTCAGGCGGCGGCGGCGCGCGAAGTGCATCGCGAAGCCAGCGCTGTCTGGCGACGTGTCCGAGCCCTTCTCGAGCCGTAGCGGCGGGTCCGTGCCTGTGCCCACGTGACCCTCGTCTCCTAACGGCAGGCTTCTTTGCACGAGCAGCGTGATGGCGATGGCGCTCGCTGCGACGAGACAGAAGATGCCCATAGCGACCTTTCTGCGCGGCAAAGGCCCGTACGCTTGTTCCGTGCCGGCGGTTGCCGTCGGTGACGAAGAGCCTGAGGGCGACGCAGACGAGGCCAGTCCGCTGCTCTTGCTGCCGGAGTTTTCGCCACTGCCCATCAACCGAAATTTCCTGGGGGATGCATTAAGAACCATAGGCACGAAGAAAGGAAATCAGCAGGGAAAAGAACGTCCACAGTAAGAACTCATGTTATGTATAATCCACTATGTCAGCGCTATTCATGGATGTCGAGATTTCCGTCATGTTTGCGAGTTCCGGCGCTGATTTACACCAATTGGCCTAGAGAGACCCTACGGCATTTATGACTGACGAAAAACATGAGGAAATACGACAAGGTGGAGTTCAACAAGTCTCCAGAGCGACACCTTTCAGGCAAAAAGCGCGAAGGCAAAGCAAGAGATCATTGCCGACATCTATTATCATTGAGACAGGAAAAGTAGCTCGCAAATAGCCGCTTTTATCAATTGGCCAGCTGGTGCAAGCAGCACGGCCAGTAAACACAAGCAGCCGCCTTGTTTTGCGTAAGATATTACGCTGTCGCGCTTAAAACCCAGTGTGAAGGCACACATTCAAGGGCTATGATATTTAAAGCCCAAACTTGTTCCCTGAAGGCACGCACAAAAAAAACTGAACAAGTATGTGAAGTAAGAGCGGGCATCCATGCTTGCCCCATTCTAAACTGCATGTATTGCGCAAAAACACGCCGTACTTGGAGTTATATCGAACGCGTCTTGGGCGGTACACATAATAGGTTTTAATGGTGGCACGTATGTGCAACAGTTGTCAGTTCCAATTTAAAATGAAAACGCTTGTCGAAGGCTACACTAAGCTTGAACAGTCCCGAAAAAGATTGTTCATCGCAGCCTTGTGAAATATTGCTTAATAGGTGCCCCTTGTTTTCTGCTCGCCTTTGCACTTGTGCCTAAATTAAACCCATGTGCATGATCGTATCCAAGGGTTAATTACACTTTCCTTTCATCGACTGCTAACTAACAGCCTACAAAGTGCAACCACTGAGATTTACCCATATTTTTCCGCACCTGAAACCTGCCTCGTGCTTTGTCGTGCGCAGGACGCGACGCCGACGAAAAACAAAGGGCCTGGAGCACCGGCCGTAGAAGGAAGAGCTGCAGCCGAGAGCCAGGTAGACGCTCACAGAGCGGTCTTTATTACCACGTACAACGCAATGCAATGGAAGTACACCCCCTTGGGGCAAGAGTGCTAGTTCCCAAAACGAGGCCAAAACCACTATGCAACACCTATCTCTCTCTCTTTCGTTCTATCTATAGTTTAACAATAGTCGCACATAGTCATACGATACTCACTCATCTGCTTTGTCATTCCAAAGAGTCCTCTGGGACAAATTAGCGAGCGTTTCGTGTAGTATTTTTCATCTTACGGACCTGTTATCTCCTAGGAAAAAGATGTACCAGAGAAAACTTTATATACCCAGAATACCACGCGCATAGGTTAAAACTTTACCATGAGCGTTATATACCAGTAAAAAGATAAAAATAGAGCTTTCCAGTGCCTGGTTTTCCAGACGTGGTATTGGCTTTTCGTGCCCGATTGAGCAGAATCTGTTGCACTGAGGGTGCAGTTCATTATCACGAAGTTGCGCCATGCGAGTACTGAATAAGCGTGTCTGCCGTGCTCGGTATAGTTAATTCGCTTCATGCTGTTTCCTCGTACTCTCACTACTCCACTGCATTTCAAAGCGTCGATACATTTCGATGTAGATAGAGATTCGCATTACAGAGAAGTAAATGCATTAAGGGCGTACTCAGTGGATTCGGGCAGCGGGTCGGCGTCCGAGAGTCGGTAGGTGGCCGAGTACGTATTCGTCGACGTCGACTTTTCCGACGACTCGAAGGATATCATGGCGTACCGCGGATAAGACTTCGATTCCGCCACGAATTCGTATTTCGGGGCCTCGGAGCGCTCTCGGTCGTAGTACGGCGACCCGATTCCATCTTGTCCGAAGACAGGCGATCGAACACCCTGTCCGCCGAAGGACACCGGACTTCTGAGAAGGTCTGCGTGCGTCTCCTGAGACGGCTGCCGAAGCGCTGAACGCGGCGATGGCACGAACGTCGGAGAACGGGCCGGGGAACGCCTCGAATCCTGCATTGCGCCACTATTCGATAAGATGGCTGCGCGACCCACCTAAGCGTTCAGTAGCTCGTGCCAGAGTATTCGTGACTTGATGCTGATGCTGATCACTTCAGATGAAGGTGCTCACCCACAGAGGAAGATGGGCCAAGAACGGGGCGACATGATACCTAAATGAGACTAAAATGAATTTAAAGCCAATCTGAATAATAAGTTTAGAAAGCCAATGCACAAAAAATGGTTGCAGAGCAAGCGTTCAAACCATCTCTTGTTCCTGACAGACATAACTAAGAATTGTAAACTAAAGATTTGAAAAGGTTAGCTTTCACTAGCACGGTAATCTTTTAGTGGCGTTGATGTAGTCAAACACAGTGGAGAATATATCCCTGTGGCAGTAACCAAATGAAGTGCCGCCAAGTGATAAACGTACTGGTACATTTGGATGTATTCCTAACGTCTGCAATGGGGCTTCTAAAAATCTCTTTTTCTGATAAGAGTAACAAAAACAGAATGAAAAAAATCAATTGTTTCACTTTCGTTGAAAAAGTGCACAGCGGTGCCGCCTTGCGTCGAGCTTTGTTAAGGTAATAATTTGCTCGCTTGCTTGCTTGCTTGCTTGCTTGCTCGCTTGCTTGCTTGCTTGCTTGCTTGCTTGCTTGCTTGCTTGCTTGCTTGCTTGATTCTTTCTTGTGGATGTTACCCACTAAGGGGGATTGGCCAAGAAGCCGGCGGTTAATGTAAGTCAATACTTTAGGATTATCCAGGCTTGAGAAATATGATTACTTTGTTTTGACTTGATCGGATTATATTGGCACAGTGTGAAAAAAAAGAAAATTGGCAGATCCCACGTAGAGTGGGAATAGATGGAATGCGAAGCATGAATAAGAAATGTTGATATGTCACTTTAGGATCAGCACAACGTACGAAATGGAGGTAAATGATGCCGTACATGACTTTCGTGACATGATTATCATGTTTATAATTGTCGTTTACTTTTGTAATCTTTTCACGTCGCGTGATACCAAATTTAATATATGTGGAGTTAGCGAAACGGCCGTGAGCACGGTATGAGCGTAGTATGTTGTCATGTTCTTACATTACACGTTTGTCAGGATTGTCATGATTGCACAGTAATTTATCTCGTCACCCATTGACGTCACGTAACACTAAATTTGGTATATGTGGAGCTAGCAAAACGGCCACGAGCGCATCATGAAGGGCCCAATACACTCCAATGTAGGGTTGACACGCGCGCATAATGGGCACAGCGACGCTACGTTAGCCAATCGCAAGCACTCTATAGTCTGACGCCAGGCGCTACTAGCGTCCGTCGGTGAGAAATGCGACATGCTGCATTTCGCGCCGATGCAATAGAGTAACATTACTCAATGCCAATGCGTTGCCCAGACAACACTGTGTCTCCCTCTTTTCGTGACAGAGGGACGCCGGACGTACTGAAACCCGCATGTCTCAAAGCAACGCTGCGTGGAACGTGCCTGCGAGTATATGACAGGACCGGCACCTGGCCTTGACTGTGGCATGTAGTTATCTTCTCACATGACACATCTCATGGTTATTATGCTTGCACTAGTCACATACCTTCGCCATCCATTGGTGTCACGTAATACCAAATTTGGCATACGTGAAGCTAGAGAAACAGCATAAAGCTCATCATGAGTGTGGCATGTAGTCATGTTGTTACATGACACGCATGTCGTGATTATTATGTTTGGATTTGTCATTTACCTATGTCATCCGTTCGCGTCGCGTAATACCGAGTTTGGTACATGTGAAGCTAGCCAAACCGTCACGAGAGCATCATGAGCGTGGCATGTAATCATGTTGTTACATGACACGCATCTCATGATTGTCATGTTTGCACCAGTCACATACCTTCGTCATCTATTCACGTACCATAATACCAAAATCGGTATATCTGACACTAGCGAAACAGCCGCAAGCGCATCGTGACTGTGGCATGTAGTCATGTTGTTACATGACACACATGTCATTATTTTCATGTTAAAGTATGTCGCTTGTGTTTTCCATGCAATCATGTCATACCATATCAGTTTTGCAACATGCCATGTGAACGAAACTGCCGCAAGAGCTACAGGGCCATAAAATGTAAATCATGACATTCATGGCATACATGTCGTGATTTTCATGTTATGACTACTCAAATACGTTTTTCATACATTCATGTTATGCCATACCAAGTTTGGTATTGATAGCATTATCGCAACGGCCAGGAGAGGTGATAGTCATTGGCGGCTAGATAAGTAGATAGATACACTCAAAGTCGCCGAAGTTCGCTAAGAAATGCTTCGCATTTAAAAGTGATAGAAAAGAAATAATACAATTTTTGAATAACTGAGGTGTAATCATTATATCCAACACTTCTGAAGGGGAAGAAGTGTAGTAGGTAAATACTAAATGTAAGATTGGTTAGTAAAAATTGAGAGCTGACAAATGGCTCGGCAAGGTAACCTTGTTGTGTCACATAGAAATTCGCAGGGGGCCCCGCAGACGTCGCTGTCACTGAGTCCTAATGAAGAAGCCCCAAAGGACAAAATATTCGAAGTAGTAAGTGAAATTTACAGTGTTTTTAATAAAATTTCGAATCATTTTTTTCCTTGTAAATGCGAAGCATTTCTTGGAGAACTTTGGCGACTTTGAGCGTATATATGTATCAGTCTAACCGCTTGCGTTTGGGTGCTCTCGTGGTCACCCCCTTAGCTTGGCGTGAACCAAAATTGAATAATTGATATGTGGGCATTAACGTCCCAAAACCATCATATGAATATGAGAGACGCCGTAGTGGAGGGCTCCGAAAATTTCGAACACCTGGGGTTCTTTAACGTGCACCCAAATCTGAGCACACGGGCCTACAACATTTCCGCCTTCATCGGAAATGCAGCCGCTGCAGCCGGAATTCGATCCCGCAACCTGCGGGTCTGCAGCCGAGTACCTTAGCCACTAGACTACCGCGGTGGGGCATCAACCAAAATTAGCATGGGAGGGTAAGATGGTTTGACGAATATGACGCGCTGGTCAAGACATAAATATCGTCACAATCCCATCGCGTACGTCGTCAAACACTTCCCGCCAGACAGTGGCACACACCCACGGCCAGGTATGCGCCGCTGGTAAGCGGCTAAGTGCCACAGGTGACTAACACTTAGTATCTACCAAGGAACGTTGAGAACAGAAGCGGGCAATTTTAACACGCGAGCGTTAAGCAATACCCGACATCGGTAGCGTCGACCCAACGAAGGCATAGAATAAATGTCAGTGTTAAGAAAAACCCAACATAGGCAGCGTTGGCCATCCTACGAATGCAAATAATAAAGTACAGTGTCCTAGCAGGAATCGAACCCAAGCATTCTGCGTTGCAGTCAAGCATTCTACCACAGAGCTATGCAGGGCCTCGAAACTAGTTTTGAAATAGGCGCTAATCTTCGTGAAACGTTAATAACGGTTGCAGTGCTGCCTACCCAATTTTGTAAGCATTACACATGTACTCCTTTGATACAGCCGTGACGTTGGGTTAACCCCAATTGTGGTGAGGTGTCATGCGCTGAAACTGATTTTCGTAGCAGTGTCAAGGGCCAACATCTTCGCGAGCATCAGTGCTTCATATCAGCTTCTGGTGTTCCTAAAACACATTTTAATCTGACATCGTTGTGCAAGTGAAAAACTGGTCATATAAACATCTGCAACTTTTCAACACACATGATCTCTTCAACGTATGTCTCTGCATGCAACATTTGTACATATATTTAGCATCATTTCATGGCGTGTCGCTCAATAAAAAAATGCAACACAGTCACGTTCCCTTCACTTGCTTCGCATAAAGCAGATTCTCAGGTACGTGCGATCTGCCGAATTTTTATTTTTAAAACAGTGGCATGTGAGAAGAAAATGGTCGACATTTTCAGGTTCATTACAGCTTGAGCACAGAGGCTATGGCACCAGACCAAACCTGTTTAAGTAGAAATTAAAAGGTTGTACACGGCATCGTAATTTTGGTACTCTTCAACACATAAGTAGAAGAATAAGAAGCTAATAGGCGAACAATAATAAGCAGAATTGATCTCAATATTGCGCTTTATTAACCAATCTCTTGGAGTTGGTATAAGAAAACAACAAAAATGAATGCTTGTGGCACACGCAGTCTGAAGGATTGGCTGATGACCATCTAGTTTAAAATTTATGAAATATGTTGTCTTCTGGGTGTACGAACAAGAAATTGACGAAGAAAAGCAAAATATGGAACGTCATAATAAAAGATTAAATAAAATATAAATATGAGAAGGAATAGCCACAAAACATAAACGAAAGAATAGAAATTTTAAACGCTTGCTTTTCTCTGAGAGACGCAATAATAGTTAGAACTAACAGACAAGAAAGTCAACAAAATTATTGCGCAAATAAATCATCCGATGCTCTTTTCATCAGCGCATTACATTCACGTTCTCTATCAAAACCTCCAAATAAACCTATCTGAAATAGAACACTGGCTTATTCCTAGTTCTCTAAACGCAAACAAGATTGAATTATAAGTGTTTCCTGTAAAAGACCTAGTACATATATCTCTCCCATACCAAACTGATACCATTCTACAAGTTGAAAGCATTAAAAACTAGGAAGGGTATATGACAGCTGTTTAGTATGGCGAAACCACGTTGAATATATTGAAACGCGCTAGCGAAGATTCGACTAAGAGGAGGAAGAGACTCGACTGGCTCACGAGCGACGCTGTGGATCCTTCGCGTTCCATCGTCACAACATTGCTGCAAAGGGTGTTTGGGCAGTCGGCTTACCATGAAGGATGCGCAACAGGAGATCAGGAATGCACAGATTGATTGATATGTGGGGTTTAACGCCCCAAAACCACCATCTGATTATGAGAGACGCTGTAGTGGAGTGGTCCGGAAAGTTTGACCATCTGGTGTTCTTTAACGTGCTCCCAAATCTGAGCACACGGGCCTAGAACATTTTCGCCTCCATCGGAAATGCAGCCGCCGCAGTCGGGATTCGATTCCGCGACCTGCGGGTTGTAGCGGCGAGAGAAGAGAGACGTGAGATGACGTCGAAGGCGGCCGATGGGGCCGTGCTGATCTCGCCACTTTATTTCAGGTCAGGAGCGGAGCCGCGTCGACTACCAGCGTCCAAACCGCCAGGCCAGAAGCTCGTTCTAATCCTCGCGCAGCTCGAGCTAGCATCAGCTGCGCGAGAGGCGCGGCGCAGTGATGAAGAAATGATGGCGATGATGATGGTACTACAGGGCTCCCCCCCTAGCGCTTTGCGCGATTCGAAGGCTGATGCTCAAAAAATGAACTACAGCATGAGCGCAGCACGGCCAGTTCAGAGAATCCAGCGTTACCTCCACGTTGGAGGTGGTGGGAACGACGACAGGGAGTGCGGTAAACCCTGGCAGTGCGCCCACCGTGCCGGTACCGTCGCTTCCGGTGGCACATCACCGTACGCGGCGGCCGCCTGGTCGGCCGAGCAGGGTGCAGATAAGTTTGAAACGGTGCGCTCTGGGCCGACGAAGTGCGACATGGTTTACTGTGACAACGAGCCGGCCCAGAGGGCACTGACAGACCGCTTTCCCCGACCTCTGACGACGCGCGACGCGTAGGCGTACGCCGATGAGTCGTCGCGCTGTTCGAGCCAAACCCGACGTCCGGTGATGCGAGACCGAGCGGTGGGCATGCGGCGTCACAGCCGTCATGGGCCGTCGACGGCGCCGAAATGCTCGAGCACGCGCACGCAGTGGCATGCGGATGGCCCAACTGCGCATCCGTTGGGGCACGCACGGTGTGCTCCACCCGCGGTGAGCCAGGCGTGCGGCCCTCGGGACCCCCTGACATCGCCACAGCATCACGCACGTCCAGCCGTGCATGCCCAGGGCCCGAACCCCCGCAGGACACATCAAGGATGATGTCAGTAGGCGCCGGCAGTACACGAGGCCCTGAGCAGCAGGCACCAGTGTGCAGGGGGAAAACTGATGGCGTGGAGTGTCACAGCGGGCTCTGGGTCCACAGTGCGAGTGGTGCCGCGGGCCTCCACAGGCACCGGGACAGGCGGGGAGTCTGCAGGAAGGTCAGCTGGCCCAGCCGAGGTCGTCGTGGAGTCTGGTGGGGCTACGGTGTCACGTGCCGTCGCTTTCGTGGAAAACGTGCAGGTGGCAGGTACGTGTGATGAAGCTCCGCACGGGGGCTCTGAGGGAATGTACCTCTCGGAGGGAAGGTCAGCCGCAGTGGGGGAGTCTTCTACCTCGCGGTCGTGATCAGGTGCAGGAGTGGATGTTTCTGCGACCGGATCAGGTGTAGAGTAGTCGAAGCCGGGGTACCGAGGTAGCGGTCAATGGAGGGCTAGCTGCGGACCGGTTCGTACCTTGCTCTGCGACGCCTGGGAAACCTGCCTGGTGCGGGTAAACGGAAGCGGTCGGTAGGTGTTGCCGGTGTGGGCGAGCACCGCAGTGCAGAGGGCATCGTAAAGCTGCGGGCTGGTGCTTGAAATGGCAGCGAGATGGCGCAACTCTACCGGAAGGGCGTCGAGAAGAATGGCGTGCATCAGCAGCTGATCCGTGATGCCATTCACCGCAAGAACGGCGTCGAGCTGCATAAACCATACCTTGGGGTAAGTCGATTGGAACGGTGGCACTGGCGGGCAGAGTTGCGGGAACATGGCAGCGGGCCGCTCGGCGAAGGGCGTGTTCTCCGGGTCACCAATGTAGCGACGAGAGAAGAGAGACGTGAGATGACGTCGAAGGCGGCCGATGGGGCCGTGCCGATCTCGCCACTTTATTCCAGGCCTGAAGCGGAGCCACGTCGGCTACCAGCGTCCGCCACGCCAGGCGTTGTTGTTCTTGTTGTTCTCCTATTGTTAGTGGCGCATACCCACTGTGGGGGATTGGCCAAGAATCGAGTGGCTTTAAAATTTACTGTTCGATTTAGAATGATGGAGGTATAACAGAAAGATTACCGATAGCCTATAGGCAAGTGTGGTGCTTAATGTAATGCATACAAATATTTACATAAACAAATTTATTCTTAGAATAGAGCATTAGTCTGATTTTACACGTATATAATTACGCGAACATGTTAAGATAATGAAACTGGTTAATTAGTCAACCTATTAGTTTCATCAATATAGTCCCCGGACGGCCGCGCATACTGTGCCATTACAGAAACCAGAAATGGAAGCTCCAAAAGACACGCCAGGCGTGTCAGCTCGTTCTCTCTCTCTCGCGCAGCGTCCGAGATTCCCTCCGGCCGCGCAGGGCGTGGGGTTCACCCTATCTCACTCAGCTGCGCGAGAGGCGCGGCGCAGTGATCAAGAAATGATGGCGATGATGATGGCACTACAGGGTCAGCAGCCCAGTACCTTAGCCACTAGACCACAGCGGCGGGGCAGGAATGCACCAAGCCTCGTTATTATTAACATATTGCATCTATGTCAAGCCTGTTTTGAAACTTGGATGCGGCCCTGTACTCCGGAGAACCTGCCTATAAGCTGCGTCCTCTTGTTCTTCTGGAGAAGCAGGCACTAAAATGTGCTTAGGTCTACCGAAATTTGTAGCAAATAACGTTTCATATATGGAAGCTACAAATACCTTACTACTCACCAGATTCCAATTATTGGCTGTGAAAACGTGCTAAAGGGCATTTAAGTCTCCTATAAGGCGTAAGGGAAACAGTTTTCATAGTGCAACCTGGTTGACTTTTTTATTGTCATTGCCAAAGTTTCACACATCTCAACTAAAGTTCGTACGGTCTCTTCTCAACCCACTGTCCACGCAAATTTGAGAGGTTCTTCCAATTCGTACCTCTCCAAGTTCTCTCCAAATATACTTTGATCACATTTTCGCTAATAGTGCTAAAGACCTACCGAGGAATGCAAGAGCAGGTCACCATTGTGACGGACGCTTCACAGAGAGAAGAAAAGAGTACCATCGATATATTCTGCCCTGTTCAAGACTGCATGTTCCTTGTCTTTCCAAATTCCAGATTTCACACCTATCTTTACTGCAGAATTATAGCTGTAGCATTGGCTCTTCGAAAACAGCCATAATCAGTGAATTCCTCCGTAATAATAAGGGATACTTTGTCGGTCTGCAGAGCGCTCACGGCATCCGGAGATTCGAAAGCACTAGGTGAATTCAACTCTCAAGTACCAAATCACTTAACTCGGGTGCGATTAGTATGGGTGCTGGTGCATAGAGGCATAACTTTAAATGAAACAGCTGATGCACTAGCGAGAGCGGCGTTAGACGGACCAGCTATCAATATTACCCCTACAACAGATTTTATAGTAGCGGTTAATATTCGGAGAGAAATGGTGATGCGAGAATGCTCTACATCATCTCTGAGAAATTCCCCGGAGTTCAACCTTCTATTGACACCTTTGAAACCTTCACCATGTCAACACCGATGCCTGGAAGCTTTAATCACTCGATTGCGCTGTCGTATTCCTTCATTAAATCTTTAGTTGTTTACAGGAAGCTTTACTCCCTCCCTGCGTTGTTCTTTTTGATGAGAAGAGGAAACTGTGGAACACTTTTTGATCTCTTGTTGAAACAATAAGAAAGCTATCACTAGAAATACCACTACGAATTCTTGAATTAGCTTTGACCATGACAAATTTACTATCCCTAGGTGCACACCCTTGGGTACAGTAACGGGAAAGTGTGCGAAGCCGCGCAGGATTTCATTGAACAGTCTATGAGATTTACTCAATAACCTCAATATGAAAAGGTTCTCTTTTAACTATTGTAGGCTACAGGAGTTTTTTTTTCGATATCAATCATTTAGTGCTCCTTCAGCAGAAACTTCTTCAATGTTTTTCTCAAGAATAGTTTGCAAAAAATTATTATTTCTGTTAATGATTTTTCGCTAGTATTTTAAAATATATAATCCTTTTCTTTGTTAAGCTAACCAATTCTTGACCGATCCCCTAGTATGAATGGTTGGTTGGTTGGTTCCTCAACAACTTGGCGCAACCCACCCACGGGGATAGGCCATGAATGGAACGCTGACTTGCTTTTTAAATTAATTCACTTCTTAAAAGTAAGAGTTCAATTCATTACGTAATATAGGTAATAATTTAAAGGTGTTCGATTTTTAACAAACAAAAACCTTGAAAACAATAACAGCATAAACGCACACAAAAATGAAAAATGCTATACATAGAACAACTGAATTTTGCTATGTTTAGCATTCCGTTCTCTTTGTGCCGCAACGTTAAGATCTACATCTTTATCTACATCTACCGTCTTTATAAGTGTTTAAGCTTATTGGCCAACTCTTGTACACCCTCGTGTATTTTGTCATGTAGTGTACTTGTTCCGAAAGTGGCTTATGTTATAGGCAACACTGACGCACATTTATAGTGCGGCTACTAAGGCGGCTTACGGCAGGTCACTGAAGAACTAACAAAACTGTACAAATTTCACTTCTACTTTTGATCGAAAAAACAGCAAAAAGAGAAACGGAAAAGGCATCAAAGAAGAAGAAGACGTTTCTTTCGCTGCCATGAGCCAATTTTTAGGTGACCAAACGAAACAAAACAATGAGTGGAAAACAACCTCGTCATCACCTGATGGACCAAAGATGCCAGTGAGTGCTCATGGAACTCCTACAGGGCCACTCAGTGCAGCTGAAGCTGCTGCAACAGAGGACCTCACAACGATGGGCCGTTCCTTTCTGTCACCAACCCAAACCGTAGTGTCCCCGAGCCTCCAGCCAGTTGCTTACGCTAAGGGCTTAGAGCCATCTGTCAACTCCAACGGGCCACCAAGAATAGTTCAGCCCCGCACATCGGAACCGGTAGCCGTAGCTCCACCCCGTGCACCTGTGGAAGCTCCTGGGAAGCTCAGCACGTACAAAAACTGGCGTGTAAGTATGCACACTGATTTTTGGCAGCATAACCCGATTTGAATGCAGAACACGACTGGACACGTATGAGGAGGCATTGGTGTACACTTCTATGACAAGCCCTTTTGCGAAATTATAATAGGTAGAGGAAGAAGTAGGTAGGAGAAAGTTGGCAACGCGTTTGCAGTGGAAAGCAACAACTTATGCTCATGTTCGACAGACGAGCAACTGTTGTAGAGACGTGAAGACCTGTGCTACGTGTAGACTTGTGCGGTGGCCTTCTTTGATTCAGGTATATATAGAATTAGCAGTTTTAGGATACATTGTCACTGTGCCCTAAATGGTCTGTCCATTTCAGTGCGCCATATTATTTTCAATCCGTCAAGCACAGGGGGGGGGGGGGGGGGGTTGAAAGTCTGCCAGAACGTGGAGACATCCCATGCTGGCGGAATAATATATGCCTTGCATGTTTGGAGAATGTCGACTACAGACGATCGGTTGCGTTTTCTGACCACTACATTAAAAAGTGCCACAGGACCCGTTTAGCATTCATGCTTACAGTTCCGTATGTGCGAGTATCGACAAACTATTTTAAGTGCTGAACACGAGGTGGCGGTGACCTACGGCGCTTCATGCCGCAAACATGCGACGTAATCTCATCTACCACTAAATGCAATTTTCTGCCACCTGAAATCGCTACAGCTGCAGAACTTTATCCCGCGGATGCTACATGTAATCCTTTTGGACAATAAAAGTGGTACACTCTTTACAAATCATGGCTGGAATACACGCCTGCAGGGAGGAAATCCGGTCAAATTATGCTTGCTTCTCTATATATGTGCACACTCGGTTTGTTACGCGGCTCCGTAGCCATGTCTCTGAGGTAGCGGCCCTGTTTAAAGTGGCCTTCAGAATAGCCGTAACAGAGATTATCCGGGATTTTAAGTCATATTTTTCCTGGCTAGGCACGGCCTGCCATAACACGTGAAAGCCCATAGGGCAGCCTATTTGTATGCGGCCCTAATCAGGTTGGGGAAGAAAAACAAACTAAGTAGAAAACGGGCACTAGCAGATTCGCACAAAGCTGTGACATTCACTTACAAATTACACTACAAATTACGAACTCGCAACCGCGTGCATTCGAAGCACACATCTTACCCATAGCATCACATCACCGCATGATCGATTGCAGTTTTTCGGGGGTATATATCAACCAGTGTAGTACGAAACGCCGTTCCAAGGAACGACGTTGGAAAAACTAGTTCCTTTTGGGAAGACCGAAGGAACGCCACCGTTCCATTCCGAATAGGGGAACTGTAACGGCAGCGCGTTACATATATGACGGAATGTCAGGTGGAACGATGTCCCTTTCATAAACGTTCAACAGCATGCAACTGGCGCCCGCGCGCACGCAGCACACCACGCAGAGCAGGTAATTTTATTATTTTTATTTATTTGATACTGTCGACCCCGTGCTTGGGGTCATTACAGAGAAAGTGTCACATAATACATAGTATTCACGCAATAAACCAGTATTGAATAACACATAGCACAATAACACAATAACAGAGGAATAATTATCATCAGGAAAGAAGGAACAAACAGCAGTGGCTATGCCAATTAAAAATCGAGAAACGAATGCTTGCACCAGAAGTTAGCAGCTATCACTGCATAGGAAGCTGTCTAAAGCGTCTTTAATGTTGAATGGCGTCGTTTGTTGCACAACCAAATCAGTTAATCTATTCCACATTTCTATTACCTCTAAAAAAAAGGAGTAGCGGAGAGCATTCGTGCGTGTGAAATTGCGTTGAATAGCTCTGAGCTCTGCTATCATTACGACAATCACATTGCCTTCCAGGTGGCTGAAGATATTTACACAGTCCCTTGACCCCTCTTTCGTTTCCTACGCATGAGCACCAAAATCTTTAAATCGAGAACAATAACGTAAACGAGGTGACGTAGATTTACAAGGGTATTGCATGTAGCTAGTTGGCACCTAAGTATATCTTATTCGTGGAAAGGAACTCAACAGGAGGTACAAAAGGAGGGCAGAAAAGAGAGGACGGCCTTGTGAACCATTTCGTTCCTCGTTCCCAGTTTCACTGTTCGAACCACTGCAATCTTGTACTTCATAGAACACGATTTCCACTTGACATTTCAGGTACCTGCATCATCTGGTGTTTCACCATCGCCCCTTCCCGGAGATGAGCCAACCACCAAAGTCACGCAAGCTGGCCAGCCAGTTCCCGATGGCGGTCGCAAAGTTGGTGATTTTAAGATGACAAACTCCAGGGACGTCGCTATCGAACGTGCCATGGAAGCAACGCCTGCCACCCACAAAGACTGGGTGCCGTTTATACACCTCTACTTCTGCGTGCTTTTTATAATCGTCATGATCCTCGTTCTTTATTTAGCTATCGCCATTAAGCAGGGTTCCGAGGTGACGACGTTGGCTCTCACCAATCTGCCGAGCTACTACTCCGCGAGGCCATTGCCGAACGTCACCGGCGACGAATATCAGCACACAGGAGAAGAAGGCTTAACGTTGAACTCCGAAGTGGCGCCTGTAAGTGTTGTGGTCGTTGTGGAAGAAGGAGACGAAGCTAGCGTCAGGTTTGTCAGTGACGATAAGGACAATCATGATGTAATGACGCAACTGAGACAAAAGAACCAGGAGGCCACAGCCACAGCATCTGAGAAAAATGTGACAGACGTCCATGACAATGAGCCAGAGTTGAAAAGCTTCGAAACTCTGATGCCACGTCTCTGTCCCGAGCTTGAAAGTACAGCCACCAAAACCCATTCGAACGTAGAGTTGATTCATGTGGCCGATGGCAACACGAGTCTCTCTTAGGGGATGCTAAGTCAGCCATTTCAACCAGACATCGTGCTTTTTTTCTACCAAAAGTACCCCATATTTCATTTACTGATTCCACCATTTCAAAAAATAAAACGTTCTGCGTGGGGTGATTCTGAAAGTTACCGGTTGCTAAAGGACCGTTACTTTGCAAAATACAGAACCGACAGTGTTTATAGACGAGAACCGGAGAATCGTTTGTATTGTTTATTTGTACACGTCCTATACTTCAACAGCTCTCTCAAATCAGCGCTGAGATCACATGTTGTCGTGATGAACACCTATATGTGTTACCTAATCAGCACCTTCATGGTTTCAACAACTTATAGGAATTTTCTGGTGTCGAATTGCACCTCACTTTATTCTATCATACTGAAATTTTGAAAGCTGACGATTTCATTTAATAGCTTCGCAACTGTACCTCGCAGATCTCCGCAGGTCGTTGATTTCGAAGTTGAATGCATACCGAATGTTGGCGGGCAGAACCATCTCGTTACGTTAATTTCAGATTTATATTTCATTGTTGAGGGAGCTGGGGAAGCAAAAAAAAACAAGAGTAAAAGATGGATGAAGAAAGGCCGCCTCACGCACGTCCAGTTTTTTCCATGCACTGGTGTTTGCTACGCTGGGGCAAGCTATATGGATAAAAAGAGCGAACTGTTAAGGAGCGTCATCTAAGAATACGTATTGACGCCTCTTTTTGTCATTGAAAGACGCATAGGCGAGTCGCTGCAGTCCTTGTCACCATGGAGTCGCTGAGCATGGCATCTGTGCTCCTTGCATGACGCTGATAATTCCGTTGAGAAAGCCTACGAGGTCCTGTAGAAGACATGAGGGGACACTTTGTGGCAAGGACCGCACGTTGAATAGTTGGCTAAGCAGGGTACTTTGGAGTCATTGTTGGCAAACGTTGTGTTATAGATCTGATATGTAAAGATAGTATCCGATTTAGAATTAAATTCGCGTTTAATGGTAGAACAGAGTTCACAAACATTGAGATCCCGCAGTCACACGGATCACATTTTATGGCCGCGGCATCCAATGATTCCAATCCGCAAGCCTTATTTGCCGTGCTAATATGGATAGCATCGCTTGTCTGAAGAAGTCGTAGCCCTGACATTTTCTGTGTATTACCTAATGGAAATGGTGCAGCTTCATTATTAATATTTTGCTTTGTGGCCGTACGTGCTTTGCATGCGCATGCTTACATATACCGAGCATTGATTGATTGATATGTGGCGTTTAACGTCCCAAAACCACCATATGATTATGAGAGACGCCGCAGTGGAGGGCTCCGGAAATTTCGACCACCTGGGGTTCTTTAACGTGCACCCAAATTTGAGCACACGAGCCTACAACATTTCCGCCTCCATCGGCATATACCGAGCAGCTTACCTCAAATTATTAGGGCACAAGCTACCGCGCCGTGTTACAGTGCCCCGTAATTCTGAAAAATGTACTTTGATATTTGACACCATAACTCGGGCTTCCACCCCAGGTTGTCGAAATTTCCGGTGGCGTGGTTTTGAGACGTTGAACCCTAACAAATATTCATGCTATAGAATTGAAGAGCTCGTTTCGCCGAAATTCTTCGGTCGTCATCAGTGTCTGCATGGGCGCCGTTGTTTGTGAGCAAAACATTATCTTAAGCGCGGCCTAAAAATTCAAAGACGCAAATAAAATAAATTGTGGGTAGAAGTCAGGATCGTACATATGCCGCTTTCGTGGCAAGCAGGCGTTCTACCACACAGTCATGCGCCTGCTCAGATACACAGTTAAAGTAACTTCCTCTGCTTGGAAATGCAAGGAAAACAACCTTCATGTTTTATGGCCACGCGTCATACAGGCTTCAAACTGAAACCGGTAATATCGCAGTAATATTGCTTGGTAGAAGCGTACATTGCCATCGGCCGTCAGAACATGTCATCATAACCACCTAATGGTTTAGAGCCAGCCACCGATAACAAAACACACACACGCTACTGCGCATATTCTCTTAGGACCATGTGGTGGCTCCATAGCAAGTTCGAAGAAATTTCACGTGCATAAGTGCTCGTGATCTAAAGCATGCCCCCCGTTATACATAATGCAGCCATCTGTGAATGCTTCCTAGACACAAGCAGCTTTCACCTTTATGAATTACATTGCAGTAATCTACAATTTGAACTTTTTGTGTAACATCAAACAATTGAAGTACGCACTAAGTCGTTGAGGCACGCACTAGGGACAAGATATTGCTATCGAATCCAACACTTGAAGATGTAGATTAGGATCCCCCAACTTTCCCTCTCACGCGTATACCATTTTCTTAATTTAAAAAACACAGGTGATCCTTCCGTCAAAAGAATTGGTTTAGCCAGAAAATAAAATGTATCTTTTTAGAAGTAGTTGAATGTAAAGTTTCATCTTCAGTGACACCTATTTAGCATGACACTGCGTAAAAAGGAAAGAATTGGCAGATCCCACATACAGTGGGAATTGCTGATTTGCGAAGCACGAATGAGGAAGGTTGATATGTCACTTTAAAATCAGCACAGCATTACAAAGCGGGTGTAAATTATGCCGTATATGACTTTCATGTCATGATTATCACGTTTGTACGGGCCATTTATTTTCGTCATCATTCACGTCCCTTGATACGAAATTTGGTATATGTAGTGCTAGCGAAATGGCCGTGAGCGGGCTATGAGCATAGCTTATATTCAAGTTTTACATGGCACGAATATCATCATTATCATGTTTGGACGTGTCACATACCTTCGTCGTCCATTAAAGTACCGTAATACCAAACTTGGTATATGTGAAGCTAGGGAAACGGCGGCGCGCACACGTAACATTGACGCGTGCGCACGCTGCGTGCAGGGACGCTACTCTAGCAAAACGCGAGAACTCTATAGTCCGACCACGAACTATAGCGCGCTAAAACGCGCATGCGTCTAAGCAACGCAGCGCGCCGTGCGCCTGCGAGTATATGCCAGGCTAATCGGCGCCTGGCGTGGAGTCGCCGACGTGACGCGACGAAACGAACGCCGGCGTGCACGCGCGCCGGGTCACGTAGAAGTCTTTTGGCGCCTTGAGTGGGGCACGAATCATGTGTTTACATCACACACATCTCATTATTATCTTGTTTGTACCAGTCACATACCTTCGCCACACATTCAAGTGACGTAGTACCAAATTTGGCATATACGAACCCAGCGGAACGACCGCGAGCGCATCATGAGTGTGGCATGTAGTCATGTTGTTACATGACACGCATGTCATGATTATCATGTTTGGACGTGTCATTTACATGTCATCCGTAGGCGCAACGTAATACTAAATTTGGTACATGTGAAGCTAGCGAAACGGCAGCGAGCGCATCATGAGCGTAGCATCTAGTCATGTTCCTACATAACACGCATCTCATGATTACCATGTTTGCACCAGTCACATACGTTCATCATCCATTCACGTCCCGTAGTACCCAATTTGGTGCATGTGAATCTAGCGAAACGACCGTGAGCACATCATGAGTGTGGCATGTAGTCATGTTGTTACATGACATGCGTCTCATGATTATTATGTTTGCACCAGTCACATACGTTCGTCATCCCTTCAGGTCACGTAATACCAAGTGTGGTGTATGTGAAGCTAGGGAAACGACTGCAAGCGTACCATGAGCATGGCGCGTAGTCATGACTTACATGATTTACATTACATGCATGTGATGATTTAAACGTTAGGGTCTGTCACATGTGTTCGCTGTGCAGTCATGTCATACCGTGCCGATTTTGCAACCTGTCATGCCAACAAAACCACCGCAAGAGCAGCAAGACCATGAAATGTAAATAATGACATTCATAACCCAAGTGTCATGATATTCATGTTATGACTAGTCTGTTATGCTCGCCATACAGTCATGTTATGCCATACCAAATTCGCTATCGATACCAATAACGGAACGGCCAGGAGAGCTAAATGTCGTAGGCGGATAGATAGATAGATAGATAGATAGATAGATAGATAGATAGATAGATAGATAGATAGATAGATAGATAGATAGATAGATAGATAGATAGATAGATAGATAGATAGATAGATAGATAGATAGATAGATAGATAGATAGATAGATAGATAGATAGATAGATAGATAGATAGATACGCTCAATATCGCCGAAGTTCGCTAAGAAATGCTTCACATTTAAAATAAATTTAGCTTCTAGATTGAACAAATTATGGACAATCTCCCGAAAGGGACCGCTGGTGGGATGCGAAGCAGCAACGGTGTGCCCGACGTTGGCGCGGCTGGAACGGGAGTCGACGCGAGTGCTGGAAAAAGTGTTTGAAGCGATACTTTGGGTAGCGTTTACTCGAGTAACCGTTTGTTGGAAACGCAAAGACACGGGAGGCTGGTTGGTTTTCGTGTAAGTTTCATCGCAGATAGGCGAGCCGAAACAATAGAGAGTTTTAGTACTGCGTACGCTGCGTACGTGGCGGCGTTGCCTACGTAAGGACGCCACGTTTTGCGCAGTGCGCATGCACAGACCGCAACGCGCATGTATCGCGTTACGAACGCAGCCGCTACGTACGCACACATGAGATGCGTGCGTGCGTACGTATGAGGTGATCGTGCCGCTCTCGAACTAGTTCACGACAGCGCGAGACTTCGTTTTGCAAAATGGTGGCATCGAAGGCAAGCACCGACCGGCTCTGTAGCTTAAAATATGGCCATAATCTGGCTATAACACTTGGATTGGCTCACATTGGCTGTCAACAACACGTGCTTCTATTTTGATCTACCAGATGGCGCAACACGCTTCACGCTCATTACGTACGCGGGTACAACGGCGTACTAAAAGCCGATTAGTGGCAAACGACGCCACGTAACGCAAGGCGCTTGCGTGATGCGTACGTAGCACCATTCCGCGGTACTAAAACTCTCTAATGTTTCCACTCCACGTGCGGTCGAGCGTTGCGGTTGGTGGAGAGGGTGCAGCGACAGAGAAGTGTGTTGAGAGTGGGCGGAGGAGCCGACAGGTGCGTGTGCTGGGGCGAGCGTGGTGCGTGTGACGGTGAGAATGACGTCAGGGTACATCTGCGAGGAAAGCATGTGAGGGGAGCGTGAAGTGAATGCACAGCTGCGGCATGACCCGCTTAGCAGAGCTCCAACAGCTGCGGCGTGGAGAACTCGTTGCGGCATGTTCTTACAGACGCACGTACGTACAGCATGGCACGCGGGGGTCAGAAAGCTGCTGCGCATTTAAAAATGAATACAAAAGGCACTAAGGAACGGTGACGTTGTGTTTCTGACTAGCCTTCGTTCTTTTTGAGTTTACACGGTAAGAGATCCATATATCATGAAACCCAGAGCACTGCGAATCAGAGGAGATCGATAATAGGACCGTAGTATAGCAGCGCTACTACGGTCGGAAGTTTCTCTGTTGAATACAAAAGTGGTGGTTAGAATTCCCCCAGAAGAACTACAAAATATTTGTCGAACCTTATGTAAACTTTCCATGATGCTCCTGGCCATTTGATTTCGACAGAGGTGGCAGCGTGGCAACGCGTTTCTTTTTACAACTAAACCCGTTACCACAACATGGGCCGTTTTTGGCTCCGTAGTTGTCGGCCGCCATTCCCACCAGCGTCCTATATATCACTCGAAATTAAAAAATCACAGCACATGCACGGAGTGAATGATGATGATTGGGGTGAAGCGTTCATCCGTCCGTGCATCCGAACGTGCGAGTTGGCTGATGGATTCATGGATGAACGGACGAACGGAAGCATAGATGGACAGACGCATGAACGGACGTTCTTCCAGCACCCGCGTCGACGCCTTTTTCAACCGAGTCAACGCCTTGAGCACCACTGCTTCTTCGCATCCAATCACGGTTTCCTTCAAGGAGATGGTGAATATTTTCCCGCTGTCTCACTATAACGTTACATACACCGACGCACCCAACTGTCGATTCAAACGCATATACAGAGGTAGCGTTTCATTGTTCCTTTTGTCGCCTAGATGATGTTGGCTTATAACGAAAATGTAAATAGAATGCTTGGTAAAAGAGAGAAACCAGATAAGAACGAAAGAATAACAACGTGCATTTAAAACACATTGACTCATCTTTACATATTACTGTTAGCACGACTACTTCCACTTTCAATCACTCGAGCGCACTGTGTCATGTCGCAATTGTGTACGTAACTTTGCGTTTAAATACAGATCATTGTCCTTACTGCCTAATACTTTATGAACTCTATATTGCGAAGCAGACAGCCTACGAATGAGCACATGTGAGTAACTGGGTTTGTTCTACACCAGTGCTCCAATGTTTATGTACAGATATTACGCGTACTGGTAAGGGGAACACTAGCGTAGCCGCCATACTTGGATTTAAATCTTGCGAAATCACAGTGGCTCAAGTTTACGTAAGACCACCGGTGATCGAGAGTTTCACTCCTTTTGACACACTTGGGCCATGCATAAACATATTTTTTATATCGACGTGCTGTTCGAGGGTCGGCAAATGAACGGTGCCCCTTGTAGTGTTTCATCTAATAGTGGACCGCTCGTGCTGTAAATTTGGGTGCTTTGTTATCGCAATATGGGCCACTGAATTATTCACTACAATATCAATGAGAACCAACACACAGTGATACCAGTATTCTACATATATACACCACAAAGTAGAAGGGGGGAGGGGGGGACGCCACTGTTGAAGCTCAGTTGGTAGAGCAGCAGACGACATGTCATTTTTTGTCCGCTTCTCTTTCTTCACATTTACATTGATGTGACAACTAACAACATACCCCCTACATTCATTGACATGTCGTATTTCTCAATAATACTGCGTCTATCAACAACAAAAACAAGCTTGTAACTTTGCACTTCTAAACCACGATATCAAAAACACGTTTATCAATTATTTATCAATTAACTCATGATTGACACGATGCAGAGACACTTTACAGGATGACGACTGAATCTTAACACTGCTGTAAGCTTTCAAGATCAATGTACATGTCTACGCTCAGAAAACATCGCTTGTTTTGTTTTAGTGGTCTGGTTCCGGCCAATGCGCTGAAACAACACGTCAAAAGTACACATTAAAAACTTCCGCATATACGTTTTTATTACTGTTGTTGGCAGGACATTACGTATGTACAAGTATGCTGCTTGCCGTTTGGTCTGGCTATAAATGACCTGCTTTACATGCATTTATGCTTGTGAATACAAAATACATTATGCTTGTGCACCGTGTAGAACGCACAACGCCGCCGATATTTCCTCGCGAGCATACGTCAGTCCCAGACCCGACATTGATGTCGACCAGCGCTTCAAGTAACCTCGGTTGTCATGACACATGGTGCGCAGCAGTGTAAACGCTACTCATTGTTATGAGTCGCGTGTCCCCTTCTGGCATTTGTGTACATGAAATGTCACTACCATTAATTGCATACCAGGCGTCTTCCACCAGCTCGTTCACTTCCTCCGTTGCCGCTGCAACAAAGTGATCCTGCTACCCTTCCTCTGGTTCTCTTTTATTTCACTGTACGCCTTACCGCTAATTAGATCACTTGACGATCGATGAGTGTGCGCGCCGTAACAAACTCAGTATCAATATTTTTCTTGGCACAAGTTCACCAAAAATTGTTCTCTCGAACGTCACAATCATGTGGCATTATCGCATTCATACAATATTTAAAAGTGCTCCATCATGACACACAGGTTTTTAAAGAATAGGAAATATAAACAACGCATCTTCATTAGAAACATTTTGTATTGCCTCGCAGAATCATAATTTTGCACCAGGGGTCAAAACGTACAATTTTACAAAGTACGCAGCTGGGCAGGTACGCGTGCAACCTTGCGGGCTTATTATCAAGTATTTCGGAAAATTTAAAATAAAAAATATGTCTTAGAAGGCACTTCAAATCAGAATTTGCTGTAGGCATTCTAGGATACTTTGGAACGGTCAGTCATACACCTTCAAATAATTCTTTCCTGAAAGTGTGGTTGAAGCCTGTGCGCATTGGGCCCCGACTACAGCATAGCGTTTTCGTTGTGAAGGCGAAGCTATACAGCGTTCTCCAGATTTTCTGCATGAACGCATATACAGCTGTCAGTACCTTAACTTGAACGCTCCGGCACGTGTCCTCAGCTCGCTTGGACTCAGGTCAACGCCACCAAGCGTTGAAAAATATATGTTTGCTGCAGTTAAGGATAGATGTAGCGCGCGTATGTTTTATTGAGCTTCATTGATTTACGAAGTCCCGGATCACTCGCCGGCGGCCCGCGGACGCCTCGGCCTATAGGCGGCTACGTCACATGCACGTGATCTAAAAGTCCCGAGCCAGCCCGAGTGGCCTCGGGCCATCTGCGCGCTTCATGCTGGCTGCATCCACTGTGGCATCTCCTATGCCAGGCTATGCTGTCTGCTCCCTCCATAGCTGTGACACAGGCCACAACGCCGACCCAATTCCAACCTACACAGCAGTTAGGTAGTGAAATATACCTATTTCTGTTGTCATGAAATTTACTGTAAGTGAACTACTCGAGCACGTGCGCACCATAGACCGGTGCAGTAGTTCTACCGCTGTTTCTGTTAGCGAGTATAACGCATGTTTGTCCGACTTTCGAGAATACGCACATCCTCGACGTGGCTCAGAACACCGATGACAAGAACCGTGTGCGCAAACAATGCGAAATCCAGAAACATGCAAGAAGCGGACTGAAAAGCAAAGACAGGGCAAGAACACGTCAAACATTTCCGTGTCTAACTTAAGATGGCCGCACTGGCATGCGCCCCGCGCTGTCGGCTGCCAGCTGCCTGAAAGAAAACGTTCGGATGGTCCCGGGCCGGCCGCAGGCCGCCAGGCACGTGAAAAAACGAACATGTGCCCGAGCAATCCCGCACCAGTGGGCGGAAATTGCAGTTCGTCCCCGAGAAGAACGAATGCGGCACTGGTATCTGGGGCCATACAGAGCCGTCCGGGACGTCTAAATCGATGACACTCAATATTAAATTGCTGTTTCCAGTCTGCCTCACCAGAGGGTCGAATGCATTCTCTTCGCATCCCGTTTTCTCCACGTTTCGCTCGTGTCTCCATTATACCGCCTGCACCCATGGCGTTCGTTGTGTTATATTTATCTCGACATTGAACCATTGCGTGCGACAGCTCACGCACCTTTCGGGCTTGAAGGAACGCCATGGGCACGTGATAACGTAGCCACGAGTGATACGTGGTGAAAACGGGATGCTAAGCGAGTGCATCCGACCCGCTGTTCAGGCAGACTGGAAACTTACTAGTGAAAATTTACCAGTGAAACAGACGTGCGCTACATCTTCCTTAACTGCAGCAAGCATATCGCTTTCAACGCTTGGTGACGTGGACCTCGGTCGAAGCGAGTCGAAGCCACACGTCGGAGAGTTCAGATTAAAGGTTCTGACGGCTGTACAAGCGTAATAGGGTAGTTTGCGGTCCTTGAATTTCATTCTTGACTACCATGCAACGAAGCTCTGCAAAAGTTCCACGCGCATATTTTTTGTACTCATAGATAATGTCAAGCGGAACATTATCTTGACGGTGGCATCGCCACAACGAATTAGGTTTGCCAATTTTATGCTCTCATCCTTGTCACCACAATCACAATGAAATGGTGGCAAGTTCTCCTTGTGCTATTCACTTGAGTCGGCATGAAATTTGAAGCGGGGCTCCTCAGTGTCTATCAATCCCGACATAAATGACTAGGAGCTTGAGAGGGTAACTGTAGACGTTGTTTCAACAAAACTTGCCTCGTAGCTGTGCATAAGCTCCACGTCTTGAAAATTCTTCCTGACTTCCCGGGCCACATCTCGCTGATACAAGATGTCTTGTTTGCGGTCCGGGTATGTCTTCACGGTGATAGTGTAGCCCTGGCCAAACTTTTGTTTAAGGTGTGCCAGCGAACCCAGGCATTGCAGCCTTCCGGTTCCAATAATGGCAATGCGATTGCATAGAAACTCCACATCTGCGAGGCTAGAGATGACAGAGTTCAGAGCCCATTATTCATTACAGCAAAGCAAGAATATTGCTTCGTAAATATACAGAAAAGTCACAGTTTCACCGCAAGGGCGAATCAGTGAATGAAATATCAGCAAATTAGACTGTCATAGGAAAACAGCCTAACCACTCGCATCGTTACTAAGCATGGGTGCTACAGTAGACGAGGTGACCTTCGTGTGGTCTGTGGCTTCGATGCCCTGTGCGTCTAAGTAGGGCGTGTTTCCGCCACCTTGCGGGTGGTAGCAAATAAGCCTCTGCCACGGCTTAATCCTCTTCGCAGTGTGTTGTGAGGGCAGCTCCGTACTGGCAATTACTCCATGTGTGCAGTTCTATTTGTGCCCTTCGTTATGTCTACTTAGCGAGTTTTGAACTGATTGTCTTCAGTCCGCCAACACGAAATGCTTCCCTGAAGCTTCGACAGCAAGTGTGGTGTCTCGTATTTGTTTTTCACATCGTAGGTAAAACGCATTTTTGTGCTTCATTTCAGTTTACATTAAATAAGTTTGTACACGGCCTTAAAAAGAAAAGAAGAGAAAGGGCTAGTGGCCTATTGTTAAAAACACTCGCTATATTGAACCACAGAGACCCGCATGCAAAGCTTAGCCACAGAAAAAAATTGATCTTTATTTATTACTAAAGCAAAAGGCATAACGTCATCAAACATGAAACTTCAACAGCGTCCCGCGTTGGCAGCGTCAAGACAATTCCTCCAAAAATATCACCACGCGATGACGTCACACTTTATGGGTCCATTCCGTTATAGGGTTTATTCTAGGAAACTCTATGCATTCCCGTCTAAGTTCCGCGGGGAGCATAATGTCCGAGATCAACGACATTTTTTGTCCCTATGATTTAACTGGGCCTCGAATGGTGTCGTCATTGCATGACATCTTCACTTGGGCAAAGGTGGGCCAATCACGGAGGCAGTGTTCAACCAGGTGGCTCCCATCTTGGAGGCAGTGCATAACTGCTTTTAGTGCGCTAATTACTCGGCGGGTGGTCGTACTGGCTTAATTGATTGACTGAGAAGAAAAATATTGCTTCTGCTTTTCAGTAATCTCAGGTTAATGCATACAGCACCAAGTGCATTATTTCTTTTCTGTGCGCAAGCTGTGGATGGGCCCGGTTTTTCTCAACATCGCCAGCTGCAACAAGTAAATTTTAGCATATTTAAAATGTTTTCTGTGACATATTCGCGTGCATTTTGCTGACATCATTTCTGTGAACAAAACGACGTCAAAAAATTCGCTGAACGCTGGCGCAAAGTGCTTCAGTTTTCAAAAATGTTGACTAGCGTTGGTTACTCTACTGGATTTCGCCACGTATGGGTTAGCGTGAGTCTCTTACCTGTGAGAGGAGAGCACGATGGAAATCTTTGTGCGCCTCTGCAGGGAGCTGATGTAGTTGACGATTCGCTTCCGCGAAAGGATTCCTATTCCGGAGTAAGGCTCGTCCAGCAGGAGCATCCTCGGCATGCCGATGAGCGACACGCACAGGCTCAGCTTGCGCCGGTTCCCTGCGCTGCACATGCACGTGGCAGTAACGTATGTAGATATCTGCGCACTTTCATAAGCAGGCTCACTGCTATTCTAAAGACATATTCTTCGGCAGTCGGGAAGTTGCAAGTCAAGCCGCTCTGCCTATGTTGTTTCTTAAGCAAACAATAAAGTAACGAGGTGCTTCTGGCCAAATCATTGGGCAAGAAAAACAAGAGATTATAGTCTACAGTTTGACGAAAATTTAAGAGGTCGGCTACATTTAAAGAAACAGCTTGAAGGAGGCTTGAGCTTCGCCTTCAAAAGAGCAACGCGATAGGAAAACTGGATTCCCCTGACCATTGCCTTCTCAAACGCTGTGCTAGCAGTGTGGCAGTTTGGGCTAGTTGGTATGACATATGACATGAAGATAACTTTAGCGCGAGAACAGAACGACAAAAAAGAGACTGGAAGGACAGAAAGGACACGAGCGCTCGTGTCCTTCGTGTCCTTCTTGTCTCTTTGTCGTCGTTCTGTTCTCGCACTATAGCTATCGTCGTGCTGTGCTAGCATCGGTTCTGAGCTCATGCCAGAACCATGCTGTAAGAAAATGAATGACTATGCGTGTAACGTTGGCCGTTTCAAAGTATCCTTGAAGGTATACAGCCAGTTCAGTTGTTGGGCCTCTTGAAAACATAGAAGGGCCCACTATGCTTCCGTAAGGTGACACGCGAACCCTCGCAGCTGTATATTCGCTTCGTATCTACGCACTTGGCTGTTCGCGTTTCACTTTATGCCAGTAGTAGATTCATTGGTGACATACTGCGCCATATTTAGTGGCTTTAAATATTGGAATAATTCAATTTTCAGATATCACTGCAGCTTACACAAAGGAATTACGAATTTCCCCTGAATAGTTGGCAAGCTGTATCATTCATTAAAAAACAGGATTGCCCAAATTTGTTCCAACACATCATGTCTTGCTACCAGCTGCAAATAGGCACTTTGATCACAGCCCTAATTTAGCCGGCATACTGACCTACTTTTTCCCAAATATAGGTCATGCACATTAACTTGGCTGAAAGTAAGCTTCGCTTCTCCCTAATTCACAAAACAGAGTGGCAGAAGTGTAAATTACAACTGAAGATGTATGCGCAGTAAAAATTAAGTTCAGGTAAAGGGCCAGTGGCAGAGAAATGAACGAGATATTTAGTGTTGTGACGGGAACATAGAAAAAAGCGTTCAGAAGAAACCTGCAGGAAGGAAATAGGCAGTGTCATGATTGGCTGAACAGTATGATCTTACGTTTACGCCAATTTTTTTTTACCGCAACAGCGCTAAACAGATTGTTTCACTGAAATCCAGGTGTCTGCATCAGAGTCGGCGGTGCCTTTGTTGACTGTGTGGTGAAAATTGGCATTTTACGACCGTAAGAATTCAAGATACAGGCAAATAACTAATATACAATCTTCGGTCTGAGTGAACATCAAAACCGGGCCTGCTGCGTAACAGGCAGATGTTCTACCTTTGCAGGGCTAACGTCATTTTCATAAGAAAACGCTATAAGAATTTATTGAGAGGAGTCTCCTTAACGCATGTAATATATTGCATGTGAAAATTGTAGAATAACTTCAAGGTGTCTAAATATTTGACTTGCGCAGTGAGCGAGTGGTTTACACCAGCGAACCCAGCACAGAGTGTGCAGCTCGGCAGGTGCACTCGCCACCTCATACAAACGCGTAGCGGCACTTTAATTAAAAAAAATGAAGGATTAGGTTTTGTGGAAATTTCGCAGCGGCATTTGCAGTTGCGTTTACCTTCAAACAGAATATGTTACGAGCACAGATGTTCCTTTCCTTCCGGTGCAACTGAATGCGATCAGCAATAAGCCCAGTTACGCTATCGCATTCTACTCTTGATGTTGAAGCTCAAGTGACGCCTAAGTTTTTCTTCCTTTCTAAGAGCGTGAGTACTCGACCACGTGACGTAAGTATAAGACAATCGAGTGCCGTATTTTGCGAAAATTGTGCCTACCTATACGTGCCGACTAGATGATCTCCGATGTCATTCAGATTGAAAATCTCCAGCAACGCCTCCACGTATTCTCCGGTGATCGGAATCCCACGCAACCGGATGTACAGCATCAATGTCTCGATGCCCGTCAGAGCATCCAGCAGGGCGTTGCTTTGCGGGCAGTAGCCGAGGTGGCTATGAAACTGTTGGCACGAGAAATAGCGTGAGTGACTTTGACGCACATACCCACATTTTTGAACGTACATCTGCATAGCGCTGTTCAACGATAGTTGCAAAGTATGTGCCCAGAATAATAAATTACTGCAAGTGTGCTGTGCCTTAGTGCAAAGAAAACAAAAAAACGCATGAACTGGCGTAGGCTATTCTCGAGTAATATTTTTACTAGAATAAAGGTGTATATGAAAAACTTGATAAAAGTGAAGGAAGGAAGTTTGGAGAGCTTGTTTTTGTTAACACGAAAATATGTAATCCCTAGGTCCCTCTACTGGCGTGTTTCTGTCATGAAGTTGATGTTATAAAAATAATGTACTGACACATTTTAAAAAAGAAATGACAGCATATCCACGGGATGAAAGATGGAGAGTGGGGCGAGGCTGGGTCTGCACGCCGCTGCCGCGTCGCTTGGGCCTCCCGTTGTCGTACGCTGGGATCTTGTCGGCACTGCCTCACAGCTGCACGGCACGCTTCTGCCTCGCGTGCTCGCACATCGGGGTTCTGTCTTCGAGCGCGAGCCGCCGCCGCCTTACGCGCACGCCGCTCTGCAACCTTGCCCATCCGCCGACCTTCTCAACACGCAGTGTGCCAAAACGGCTTTTGCTTTGCTACACCACGCCCCCTAGCGTACGGCACCGCCGACAAACACGCAATCGCTAGCGTCTTCATGTAAACTCATTGCTATTTTCTCGCGCGCTCGCACATAGGGCGCAAGGCGCGCTCGCACATCGCGCATTGCGCGTATGATACTTTTTTTCGGCAAACCATGAATCATCCACTGGCCGCGTCCATCCGTCGTTGGAGTTGACTCCGTCGTTGGAGCAGGAGTTGACTCGGCGAAGGAGAGCTTTATTTAGCGCAAGGGCTGACTGAACGCAAGCCTGCGATCACAGCAAGTCTTCTTCCTTTTCTATACTCGAGCTCCATGCCCACTGCCCTCGTTACACAATTCATACGCGAGGAGGTCGCCCGGCAGCTATCTATAATCACACGAACTACCGAGCCGATGGCACCCTTGTCACCTTCGCTTCGCCAGGTCATTCAATCGCAACTTGCTGAAGCATTGCCGCCAGCTCAGGCTCCGCCAACTGTTACCGCACCACTAACGTATGCAGCCGCAGTTGCTCGGCCACGTGCGCCAGCGTCTCCGGCCATCTACGAAGCTACTCGCCGCGTTTATTCGTCGACGCCACCTTCCCGCTCGCTGACCGTCCCGTCTCCGGCTATATATGAAACAGGTAAGAACGTTTATATGACGCCGCCGCCTGCACGACCATTTACGGTACCTTATTCAGCGAACAGTGCCCCTATCGTCAGCCAATGGCGCACTCCGGATAATCGGCCGATTTGTTTTTCATGCGGCATCCCAAGCCACGTAGCTCGTCACTGCCGTCGTCGCAGCTTCCCTTCTCCCGACATTGCAGGGGCCTCACATTACATGCCCACCATGCCCACTCAGCCGCGATATCCCGTTCCTGCCGATCCATCTCTAGACGTACGTCCCGGTCGCCGACCATCCGGCGCAAGCCGTTCACCTTCTCCTCGTCGTCGATCTATTTCTCCGATGTTACGTTGCAACAGCCCACCGCGAGGGGAAAACTGACGGGCGCCGTTCCGGAGGCAAGAACTGCGTTGGCAGCGAAAATTTCAAGACCTAACTGCTGTCCCCCGAATGAAATCGAAATCTATATTGATGGCATTAAGGTGCACGGACTTGTTGACACTGGAGCTGCCGTATCTGTAATTAGCGAGAAACTGTGCCGAAACTTGAAGACAGTGACCACACAACTTACCGACCTATCTTTGCAGACAGCTACGTCCCATCATATTCAGCCTTCAGCTTTGTGCACTGCACGAGTCGTCATTCAAGGTGCGATGTACGTCGTCACATTTGTAGATTTATTCCATTCTTCGCCAGACATTATCCTTGGGTGGGACTTTCTTTCGTCAAATTCTGCTTTGGTCGACTGTGCTCGTTCTGAACTCGCGTTATCTGTGCCGTGCTATGACCCCGACGATGGTGCTTCGTGTAGAGTGTTTGCTGCTTCTGACGTTGACATTGCGCCTTTCTCAGCTCTTGTTGTCTCGGTGTCGTGTGCCTTCCCTCCGAAATCGCCTGTGTTGTTTATGCCATCGGTCCCATCTGCGTGCCGTCGAAATATCATGCTTCCGTTTGCCGTCGTCATTTTTCGCAATGGTCATGCTGCCATTTATGTGTGCAATCCCTCGGACAGCCCATCATCCCTACTATGTGGAGAATGCCTGGGAAGCTACGAACCTTACGAGTGCATTCTTCCGGCTACTATACCCGATTCTACGGTTTCGCTCCGAATTTGTACTGTAACTCCTACCAACGCGCCTAATGATGCTCTGGACGTATTCTCGGATGCCATCGACACTGAGCTCGCACCAACTCAGCGCGAAGAGATTATAAATCTTCTTCTCCGCTTTCGTTCTTCATTCGATCGTGACCAGTCAGGCTTAAGCCGAACCTCTGCGGTCGTTCACCGTATTGACACCGGTCAACAAGCCCCGCTAAGGCAGCGTCCGTACCGTGTGTCATCTGCTGAACGCCGCGTCAGCGACGAACAAGTGGACGACATGTTGAAACGTGGCATCATCGAGTTCTCCAACAGTCCCTGGGCTTCACCGGTTGTTCTCGTCAAGAAAAAAGACGGATCCATCCGGTTCTGCATTGACTACCGCCGACTCAACAAGATAACGCGCAAAGACGTATACCCTCTGCCGCGCATCGATGATGCTTTGGACTGCCTACAAGGAGCGGAGTTCTTTTCTTCGTTAGATTTACGCTCCGGCTACTGGCAGGTGCCAATGGCAGAGGGTGACGGCCCGAAGACAGCCTTTGTAACACCGGATAGACTATATAAATTCACCGTTATGCCCTTTCACCTCTGGAATGCGCCTGCCACTTTCGAAAGGATGATGGATACCGTCTTGCGAGGTCTGAAATAAAAAACGTGCCTCTGTTATTTGGATGACATTGTGGTATTTTCAAGCGACTTTGCGACCCACCTCAGCCGCCTCGAGCAAGTTCTTACGTGCCTTTCCACGGCGAGACTTCAACTTAACTTGAAAAAATGCCACTTTGGCACTCGCAAGCTTGTAATTCTCGGCCATGTGGTTTCTAAGGACGGCATTCTCCCGGACCCTACGAAACTTAATGCAGTCGCGGCGTTCCCAAAGCCAACCACCATCAAAGAGCTTCGAAGCTTCATCGGCCTATGTTCTTACTTCCGGCGCTACGTCCTCAATTTCGCCTCCATTATCGCCCCCTTGACCAATCTTCTTGCCGGAAGTTCTGATTTGTCAGCGTGGTCGCAGGCGTGTGATGATGCATTTCAGGAACTCCGACGGCTCCTCACCACGCCTCCCATACTCCGACATTTCGATCCGTCTGCTCCAACGGAGCTTCATACGGACGCTAGTGGTGTCGGGCTAGGGGCCATACTGGCCCAACGCAAGGAGGGCTTTGACGAGTACGTCGTTGCCTATGCCAGCCGCACCCTCAGTAAAGCCGAGAAGAATTATAGTGTAACTGAAAAGGAGTGCCTCGCCATTATTTGGGCAATCGGAAAATTTCGGCCTTATTTATATGGACGTCCGTTTGATATTGTAACAGACCACCATGCGCTTTGCTGGTTATCTTCACTAAAAGATCCTAATGGTCGGCTCGCTCGTTGGGCATTGCGGTTACAGGAGTTCGATATCCGTGTTATCTACCGTTCTGGCCGGAAGCATTCTGACGCCGACGCCCTGTCACGTTCGCCATTGACTTCAGAGCCTGTCGGCTCGCCTATCTCCACTAGTGCTGCCTTGGCCATCAGCATTTCGGACATGCCTTCCGAGCAACGCAAAGAAGCTTGGATTTCTTCTCTTTTGGACTTTCTCTCAAACCGGACGCCCGCTCCAGTTTCCAGGACGCTTCGCAGTCAAGCAGGACACTTCGCTATTTGAGATAAGCTGCTTTGCCGCCGAAACTACAGATCGATTGGCCGTAAGTGGTTGCTCGTCATCCCCCGACATCTGCGCTTTGACATCTGTGCCACGTTCCACGATGATCCGCAATGTGGCCACGCTGGTGTGTTAAAAACATACACTCGCTTGCAGCTGTGGTACTACTGGCGCGGTATGTACCGTTTCGTTCGCCGTTATGTAAGGTCTTGCCTTACGTGCCAGCGACGCAAAATGCCCACTCAACATGCCACAGGTCCCTTGCAAGCGTTGCCATGTCCAGCACGAGCTTTCGATCGTGTCGGAATCGACCTTTATGGTCCGCTTCCCTATACTTCGAGTAGCAACCGCTGGGTCATTGTCGCTATCGACCACCTAACGCGGTACGCTGAAACAGCTGCGTTACCTTCTGCTACCACAAAAGACGTTGCGTGTTTTATACTGCAAAACCTGGTTTTAAGGCATGGAGCACCTCGGGAGTTACTAAGCGACCGGGGCCGCGTTTTTCTCTCCGATGCCATCAAAGCGTTGTTGAGCGAGTGTCGCATCATACACCGCACTACCACAGCCTATCACCCGCAAACTAATGGGATGACAGAGCGTTTTAATTGTACACTTGTGGATATGCTGGCCAAGTACGCTTCATCCGACCAGTCAAATTGGGATAGCATACTCCCTCTTGTGACATATGCTTACAACACTGCAACGCAAAGCACCACTGGATTTTCGCCTTTCTTCCTTCTTTATGAACGCGAGCCATCATCAACAATGGATACCATTCTTCCTTATCGACCGGACCCCTCAGAGATGACTACCGTTTCTCGAGCAGCAGCACACGCTGAAGAATGTCGGAAGCTTGCTCGTGCGTTCACGTCACATGACCAGACGCGCAAAAACATCGCCACGACGCGTCAACCACGCATATGAGCTTTGCTCCGAACTCACTGGTGTGGTTATGGATTCCTTCTACTCCTCCAGGACTCTCCCACAAGCTTTCGTCCAGGTACCATGGCCCTTATCGAGTTGTACGCCAAACATCCCCTGTCGACTACCTTGTCGAGCCGCTGGATGCATCTCCGGACAAGCGCCGTCGGGGAAAAGAAATCGTACACATCTCTCGACTCAAGCCGTACCATGACCCTTCTGTGTACACCTGTCCTTAGGTCGCCAGGATGGCTCCCTCATCGGCCGGGGGTGATTGTAACGAGGGCAGTGGGCATGGAGCTCGAGTATAGAAAAGGAAAAAGACTTGCTGTGATCGCAGGCTTGCGTTCAGTTAGCCTTTGCGCTAAATAAAGCTCTCCTTCGCCGAGTCAACTCCTGCTTGTTCAACAACCCGTTTCAGAGGTTACGCCCAGCGAGTATAACGTAGCAACCCTTTCTTGTCAGATAGTGTTCAATGTACATGCCAATGGCTGCTAAGGGGAAATGAGAGAGAGGAGAATTTGGCTTTTAGTTAACGCGCACACTGCGAATTTTTTATTGTTCAAGAACGCACAAAAGAAATCTCCCACCGGCACCACCTTGGAGGTCAAAATGTAAGACTGGTTCCACACTACTACTACTACGATTACGAGGGACGAACGGGCGTCGCTATAAGGAACTTCGCCCCTGAAAACGCACTACTTAACCATACGGTATAGTGGTACGTGTGTTGCGGCGGGGTCACCTTTCCAATGAGCGTTTGCTCTACGCCGCTTTCAAAGATTTCATACTCCGCGCTGTGGGATGTTGCAATAGTTCCACTTTTTACCATATTTTACGGGACAAATACAAAGTACTGCTTGGTTAAGTTTCCTTTTGGTGGGGCATTTCCATGCCTACTTGAACTCATTGTTAAACTTACCGAGTGTTTCTACTATCAGGACTGTGACAGGAGCGTCTCAGGAACGCAGAATCACTGCGACTACGACTTGGTCAAAAATTGCCTGAGTTCACCTTTGACGCGACTGAACGCTACATTGTGCAGCTATGTGCAGCCAGATGCCCAGCGTCATCAACCTACCTCGTACACATTACGCACGACGGACACGCCACCAATGTATGCATCACCCTCCTGTGGCAGGATTTCGCCCGTCAGTATCTTGAAGGTGGTGGTCTTTCCAGCACCATTGACTCCGAGAAGGCCGAAGCACTCGCCCGAGCGCACGCTGAAGCTCAGGCCCTGCATCAGCGCAGATGACCTTCGAAATTGGTTTCATGCAGCAGTCCTTGTGAACATTCAATGCATATTCATACTATTTGTTCCCTTATCCAATGTGTAGCACCCTGACCTTGCAATTGCAGCGAGTAAGAGTGTTCTCATGAAAAAAATTTCTCACCTCACGTGCACGTTGCCTGACACAAGTATGAGGCTGTGAATGCAACGAAATTTTTTATTACAGTTGACTTGTTCCTTGTTCATGGAACCTTGCTCAAGGAAAAGCCTTGTTCTTTTTACGTCCACCCATTCTAAGCTAGTCAAGTGAAGCATCGCTTTTTCCTGTCTAAAGGCAATTCTAACTGACTCTTGTCACCGCCAGATAGAGTGCAGTTTCTCGCTCTAAGTTCACCGCCTTCAACAAGCAGGCTTTTCTAATCCCCTGCTTACTTCTATTGCCGAGGCTCTCTTAACGTCACTAAGATTGCCTGATAACACACAAAGAAACAGCTAACTCAACAAGCCTCATTCTAGTAAGGCTGTTATTCCCTACGTACACGAATTTTCCCATAGGCTAAAGAAGGTCGCTGGAAAAGGTGCCGGTTCCGGTGCGTGACACCACTGATCGTCTGCGCAGCGCATCGAATTGCGCACGGCAGCGGCGGAGCATCATCGCGCGTGCGCAGACCAGTTTCACGCGAATTTGGCTCAGCGAGGCCATTGTACCTAACGCTAGAAAATAGTGTAAGTGTTGCGTTCTGCGCACGCGACAAGCTCGCTGGCCTATGTCACAGGGTCAACAGTGAAGGACCTAAGAAAAAAGCAGGCACTAAGAAACACGCTATGTGCCATGTTGAATGTGTTTTAGCGATTTTCTACAAGATAGTATTTACTTGTGGACATTGGCCAAACAGCGCGATGCATGAATGATCGGTTCAGGGAGCACGCTAACTTTCTAAAAGGTTTCCTTCTCAGCCACTTGGCAGACCATTGTAATAGGTCTTGTTGTCAGCCAATTCTTGACAAGTGTTTGATCACGGGGGATATAAAATCGGCGCGAGCACGAGATTAGTGAAGCCTTCTATATTCAACAACTTGGTGCTTCTTGTGTTAGCGTACCCTCAATTTTTCTTAACTGCTATGAAGTTAGTTATCTGGGGTCCACTTATATGACCGGTTGTTGATAAGGTAGGCCGTATGGTGCATGTATGCAATTCTGCTTATGGTGCGTGGTTGTGTGCAGGTTCTGTTTTCTATATATTGCAGTTAGTTTGCAGTAAACTTTGATTGTTTGTTCAGGGCTCTGTTCTCGTCTCTTCTTTCCCTTCTTGTCGTTTGCGCTGTTAAGCACTTTCTTCGTCTACCACGCCTTCATGAACTTAGCCAAGATGTATATATTTGCATTTTTTCTATTACTGCAATTTCTATGAATGTCTGAGTAATGAATACTAACTACACAAAAGGTATGTTTTGCGGAAATAATATTATGAGACCTCTAAAGCTGCTAAACATTACAAGAAAAATTACAAATTTCGCAGAATCGTCAATTTCGTCTATATTGAGACGTGATTTTCATTGTCGAGTGTTTCAAATAAATATGACCTTCAAACCTAAAAAGAAAGAGAGAAGAACTGTTTTTTTGCTTTCAATTTATGTCTAAAGGTAATTTTTAGTTGAGCCACCACATGGCGTAAATTGCATCCTAATATGGACAAAAATTACGATTTTGTAGAATTTATGAATTTTTTCTCATAAAGTTTACCAACTTGAGAGGTTTCAAATATTTTATTCCCAAAATATACTTTGCGAGGAGTAAGTATTCACTACTCAGATATTCATACAAACTGCAGTACTCCAATAAAAAAAATTGCAAACATAACACATTTTGGATAAATTCGTGGCAGGACGTGAAGTAAACAAAAGGTAAAACATCCAATGGGCAGCGAACACGGAGATTTCAAGGCCCAATGGCTTGACACCACGAAACAGTAGTATCTCCAATGAGAACGAGACAAGTGGGCCAGAGCTGAAGCAGGAGCCTGGGGAGACTAGAGCAAGGGGAATTCGAGGCAGGCAGTGCAAGCGGAAGGTCGTCACCGGACCGGGCGCTGAAGATGGGCCGTTGGGTTCCGGACCCGAGCCTACAGGACTTCCACCGGCCGGGGCCTCCTGCTGTCGGGTTCCCGCTCCAAAGGACCGTGGCCATCCGGTCCTGAACTCCTTTCCAGGGCCTGCGGACTTTGGTTCCGGCAGGCGAGCTACAGCCGTCGGGCTCCGGGCCCGAGCTGTGCGCCCAGCTGCTTGACTAGGTCGACCCTAGTTCCCGGACGCGTCGCCACCAGCCTGCGTTCTCCCGTCTCCGACGTGTCCACGCTCCTCAAGCCGAAACCATCACGATTTGGTAGGGCTTTTCGACGTGTCGCCAGCAGCCAGCGTTCCCTCGTCCTCGTCCAGCCCACGCATTGACGCAGGAGTCACGGCGTTCCGGTTTCTCATCACCGCCGAAAACCAACTTGTGGGTGAGACTGCACCGATACTCTTGCGCTACTCCCATCACTCAGCCCCTTTCGAACGTTAGGTTTAGTTACTGACTTTGAACGTTCTTGTTGGGTGTTTACAGATGTGTTTCGTCATGTCCAGTCAACTGTTTATTAAGTGTTTTGTTTTGTGAGGAATCTTTGCCTTTTTACTTTTCAATTAAACCTTTTGTGTGTTTCTTGGAAACCGAACGGCTTTGTCCTTATTAACAAAACTCTCTGAGGCTCAGCCCGGGAGAAAAACAAATCAGCAACGAGAACCCCGCATCACAAACTGGCGTCCGCAGCGACAGGACAAAGTCGTTTGTTTTTCCAGTAGATTTTTTGACGCGGTTAACACGATGACGAACACGTGGGAGTTAATTGAGTTGGCGGATAAAATGGGACTGACGGGAGCGGAGTTTAGAGTATGGTACGAGGAGCGGATGGAGAGGGAGCGTGAGCAACGGGCTGCAGAACGAAAGGCGGCGAAGGAAAAGCTTGAATTGGTGCTTAGAGCTAAGAAGGAGGAGCTAGAGCGCGTAACGCGTGAAAATAAAGTGTTGCTAGAGCGTCAGACACGCATACTGAAGCAGCAGCTCCAATTAGAGAGGGTGGACTTCGAGCGGCGACTCGAGCTTGCGATGGCGAAAAGGGGGCAGCTGGCGATGCAGAAGGTCGAGCAAGCGGTGAATGTTTGCTCCGATAGCAGCGTTTGCTGGAGGGAAGTCGATTCCTGCAAGGTTGGCCTCGAGCCTCGCGACAGCCTTACTTCGGAGCGAGAAGCTCAGATAGAGGAAGGCAGAGAGGTGGACAGCCAAGAAGGCAGGAGTCATGAGGAGTTTGTTGAAGCGACGGAAAGCTTCTCTGGCTGGGAACATATTACTTCCGTTAGCTGCTTGGGGACCTCTGAGAGGCCAAGCACCTATGAAGAAGAGCGCCTGGATATGGGCGACCTAGAAGCTGTGGAAAATGTTGTGGAGCAAAGCTTCGATAGCAGGGAACGAAGAAGCTCCATTCAGAATGAGGTGTGTATCAGAACGTCTCAGAGGCCGAGCACATTTCGGGAAGGGGTAGGGCTACCTCTCAATAGCTCCATGGAAGGAGCGCTAGAACGTCATTGGGAAGATGGCAGCGAATGCCATGAAGGCTCTGATATAGTGGCCACTGATTGTTTTGTACCGACAGAGGTAGCAGCAGGCACCACGTCAATGGTCCTAGACCATACATATATCTCACTCAGAGAGAGAGGGGATTCTAGTTCACAGGATAGCGTAACTGCTATTTGTCCGAGAAAACACGATGGGAGTGCTGAAGCACTCTTAAAAATAAACAGTATCGAATCGGAGGTGGGCTCGATAGTAGGTATGGAGAATGCCAGACAGGGTCTTGAACCTGAGAACGTGATTGGTTTTGAACCTATAATTAAGTCCACTCAAGATGAGCTGTATAATGACCGAGCACAACGGCATCCCTTCTCAAGAATCCAGGAACCTCACACGCTTGTCGGAGCGTTTGGGCTTGCTGAGGGCACCCCGAGCTTGTGTTCATTAGATGGTGAATTAAAAGAAAGTATTTGTGTGAGAGATTGTGGCATTTGGACATTCGTGTCTCAGTGCGTTTCGTGTCGACGCCGACGGCTCGAGACCGCGCCCTGTTCCTCTGTGACCGGTAAGCGTTCATGTGGCCGGCGGGGGCGCAGACACGCGTTTCAGCGAAAGTGCATAAAAGCATGTTTGCCACAGTTACTTTCGAAACGTGCGAGAAGGGCAGTGCGTCTGGTTTGGGACGCGATAACCTGAGTGTAGGGTTAGAAAACCGGTAGCTCTTTCTGGACTTCGACTTTTAGATGCGGACACAAGTAGCTTTGTCCATAGTCGATTTTTGTAGTAAAAAGGTTTATTCCGGGTTTCAGAACTTTTAAATGCAATTGGGTGAATCTAAAGTTTAAGTGTGGACATTTGGACGATGTAGCGAACTGTAGCCCGGTGATGTGTTGAACTGCGTGGTGCAAATATGTGGTTTAATTGTGACGTAGTGCAGAACGCGCACTCATCGGCAGTTTTTTTTTTCTAAAAAAAAAAAACTTGAATAAAAGGGGGGCGTATGTGATGTGTGGTGCGCGTTCAAAGTGCGCGCCTTCGAAAAGTGCGCGTCACGGAAAAAAAAAACAAAAGGAGAAATACCAGAGTGCACGTGCGGTGCTGCTTAAACAAGAATGACGACGTTAAAGAGCGTCAAGCACGAGGATGCGTGGCAGGACGTGAAGTAAACAAAAGGTAAAACATCCAATGGGCAGCGAACACGGAGATTTCAAGGCCCAATGGCTTGACACCACGAAACAGTAGTATCTCCAATGAGAACGAGACAAGTGGGCCAGAGCTGAAGCAGGAGCCTGGGGAGACTAGAGCAAGGGGAATTCGAGGCAGGCAGTGCAAGCGGAAGGTCGTCACCGGACCGGGCGCTGAAGATGGGCCGTTGGGTTCCGGACCCGAGCCTACAGGACTTCCACCGGCCGGGGCCTCCTGCTGTCGGGTTCCCGCTCCAAAGGACCGTGGCCATCCGGTCCTGAACTCCTTTCCAGGGCCTGCGGACTTTGGTTCCGGCAGGCGAGCTACAGCCGTCGGGCTCCGGGCCCGAGCTGTGCGCCCAGCTGCTTGACTAGGTCGACCCTAGTTCCCGGACGCGTCGCCACCAGCCTGCGTTCTCCCGTCTCCGACGTGTCCACGCTCCTCAAGCCGAAACCATCACGATTTGGTAGGGCTTTTCGACGTGTCGCCAGCAGCCAGCGTTCCCTCGTCCTCGTCCAGCCCACGCATTGACGCAGGAGTCACGGCGTTCCGGTTTCTCATCACCGCCGAAAACCAACTTGTGGGTGAGACTGCACCGATACTCTTGCGCTACTCCCATCACTCAGCCCCTTTCGAACGTTAGGTTTAGTTACTGACTTTGAACGTTCTTGTTGGGTGTTTACAGATGTGTTTCGTCATGTCCAGTCAACTGTTTATTAAGTGTTTTGTTTTGTGAGGAATCTTTGCCTTTTTACTTTTCAATTAAACCTTTTGTGTGTTTCTTGGAAACCGAACGGCTTTGTCCTTATTAACAAAACTCTCTGAGGCTCAGCCCGGGAGAAAAACAAATCAGCAACAAGAACCCGCATCACACCACATGGCGTAAATTGGATCCTAATATGGACAAAAATTACGATTTTGTAGAATTTATGAATTTTTTCTCATAAAGTTTACCAACTTGAGAGGTTTCAAATTTTTTATTCCCAAAATATACTTTGCGTGGAGTAAGTATTCACTACTCAGATATTCATACAAACTGCAGTACTCCAATAAAAAAATTGCAAACATAACACATTTTGGATAAATTCTTAGAAGCATATGTGCCAGTATATTTGCAATATTATTACTGAGCTTCAAACACTTTACACAAGAATCTTTACTCAACATGTAGACAAAATTTGGTATAGAACGTACTTTTAAAATAATTTTTTTCATAAACAACACCCAAACGACATTCCGGAAAGTTCTGAAGGCAACCACGTGACCAAACATTTTTTTCGCTCCGAAATATCCTACCGTTTCACTGCTTTTAATACAGTTAATCAGCACAATAATTTTCGTATGCATTTGAGATGGTCGCCAGAATGGCTGGGCTTTTGGCATAAAATCACCCTAACAGCTTGTCGTGACCACAGAAAAAGGTCCTATGCTTATTAAGCCCTTTATTTACCAAGAAATATATTGAAAGTGCCTCCTCTGAGGCACTGTATAACGCTGCTTTTTTTCACAGTTCTAAGGCAGCTGCACGTGCTATTGTTGTTTACATGTGCAGCAGCGGCATTCATATGTAGTATAACTGGCTGTTGGGATAGTTGGTGCATGTTTGCATTAAATATTAGTCAATTTCGCGCCAAAATGAGGACCACACAAACCAAGAAAACACATAAACAGGATGGGCACTCATTTGCAATTGTTTATTTCTTGAGAAAACAGGCTGATATAAACCCACTTTTCGCCAACGCATGTGCAACCTACTCGGGCCGTCCCTTACCTAATGAGGCTATAGGACACATGAACGCTAGATACCGTGCTTCCAGCTCATACACGATGAGTGAAGTTTTGCTAACGCAATTGATACCCCGTTTCTTTTGTGAAAGCCCTTCGAAATTGCTCTGGGTGTGAATCCACATGAAGTGACATGCGCTCTTGAACGGGCACCGTGGTTATTCTTTGCCATAAGGGCATGTTCCCTCGCTCGATCATTGACGCAGCGCCTCGTCGTCTGGCTAACATGTCTCTTTCTGCACGATAGCGGTATTTTGTAAACCACTTCAGTGGCAGATTTCGTGAATAACCACGCATTCTTCGTTTTACAGCCTTTCAGCTGCTCAGCATGATTTCCAGCGATCCACAGGCATAACTATGCTAGTTTGTTTGGGGCACGAACTCCATCAGTACTTCATGCCGACTCGCCACCTTGTTAAGGTTGTGTGTAAGAATATATGCTATATTAGGAATATATGGTACAAACAGCTGCTAGTGAGCACCCGTCCTGTCCATGTGTTTTCTTTGTGCGGTCGTTCTTTCGTCGCAAAATTGGCTATTGAATTCAGGCATTCATGTCTATTTACAGCACATGTTTAATATCTGTAGCACAATATTACATGCTATTTTCGTATTCATATTTGCATGTTCAAGAGAACAGCAGCCGCGCCAGTTGTGTCAATTGAATACAATTTCCTAATTTTGCACAAAACCATTATGAAATGCCCAACCAGCCTCAATTATTTCTCAGTATTGTTAATTTTATCAAGAAACGTAAAATCCATTATTCAGCGTAAGCTTGTGCATCACCATCTAATTTATTAATGTGTGCAGTTTAATGTCCTAAAGCCACCATTTGATTACGAGACGCTTTAGGTGAGGGCTCCAGAAATTTCGGCCGCCTGGAGTTCTTGTGCACCCAAATCTAAGCAAATGGGCCTACAGCATTTTCGCCTGCATAAAAAGTGCAGCTGAGTACCTTGGTGACTAAACCATCGAGGTGGGGTCATCATCATCCAATCTAATACAGATGCGCCAACCGTAATTATAACTTTTATTTGACTATATTCTAACCTCACAGCAAAAGAAGAGTAGAACGGTTTGAAAGAAAGTTCTCCCCCCCCCCCTTTCCATGACGTCCATAACGCTTTTGAAGTCGCTTTTGCCAGAGTGTGCTTTCGCTCTGCGGAAAAGTGCTTTATGATTTGGAAGTGGCTACTAATACTCGCTGTCACAGGACACAAAATATTTTTCCTTATATTACTCTGCCATGCAGATGCCATTCACTAACGAGTACTAGTATGAGTGTTGGCCGTCTTTCAGAGTGATTTATGAGGTTTTTGCAGTTTAAGCAACGATAAAGAAAATCGTATGCCACTTTTTTTTTCTTTTCGCCACCTCCTTGAGCGCCACCTCCTTTACGAATATCAGGAATTTCTGGGTCGCCTGTCAAATAGTTTGACAAGCTCGGCAAATACTACTGTGAGTTTTACCGCCGTATTTTAGAACGTCCCTTCACTAAATGCTTCACCTTGACTTGAGAAAATTAATTCCAGCGCAGTCTCTAGGCAGAGCAAGTCACCCAATATCAGGGATAATCTGCAGCGATTCTCGAGAAACGTAGCGTCATTTTTAGACAAGCGGTGGTGCTGTGCTCGGATAGTTCAAGTGAAGGACGAGATTCGAGTCGAGGAGTGTTCGTAAATAGGGAGGTTAGCATTGTTTGCACTGTGGGACAGTTCAAGAGTGCTTTTATTGAAATAACTGCGCTCTCGTATATTTTGAATGTATTAGCGGATATCAAATAATTTCTACATATAATTTTATTTTTGTGTGATTCAGTCTAATTTGTTGTACTACTGTAAATTAGGAGCCCCACCGCGCTGGTCTAGGGGCTATGGTACTCGGCTGCTGACCCCCAGGTCGCGGGATCGAATCACGGCTGCGGTGGCTGCACTTCCGATGGAAGCAGAAACGCTGTAGGTCTGTGTGCTCAGACTTGGGTGCACGGTAAAGAACCGCAGGTGGTCAAAATTTCCGGAGCCCTCCACTACGACGTTTCTCATAACCATATGGTAATTTTGGGACGCTAAACCGCACATATCAATCAATGCTGTTAATTTGGAATTTCAGGCTCAAAAATGCTGCGTTTGTTTTTCCTGAAACCTGCTCCAAATTTAAATTTTCTCCCTGGAAAAGCAAGATATGATGCTCCAAAATATTGCTTCAGATGATAGCTCGGCTGCTCTACCTCTGCTAGCTGTAAGTGGTTAATCTTTCACCCCGCTTTTGTGTGTCCATTTTATGTTCCTTGATGTTGCATTGTTTCAGGGGGACATATTATGTGATGCGCTTGAAATTTTACATCTTTAAATCAATTATTCTGCATGGTTAGTATCTAGTGACACTGTTAAGCTATTGTAATTTTGCCTATTGTTTTCACTCCTGTATTATTGTTTTTCCAGTATTCTGAATGTCTGAACACACAAGGATTATTGTGAAATGGAAATGCCAATTTAAGACTGCTTTGTCATTACATTCATTAGAATACCACTAGCCTTGCATAATATGCATAACGCATGCCACAACTCATGCAGACTGTGGCGTATCAATGAGGCAATTGTAGTGTGCATTGATATCACGAGTGTTGAAGATTGGGCGAGTTGGTTCGTCGTACTTGAACTGGTTTAGCGCATTACGGGAAAGAAGAAACAGCCGAGCAGACCGACACAAGAGGACAGAGCGCTATGTCCTCTTGTGTCGATCTGCTCGGCCGTTTCTTCTTCCCCGTAATGCACTATACCAGTTCAAGTGCATTGATATATTATTTCAGTATATTGGAGAAATAAGGCATGCTGCATTGCACTACTCTTCCTGCTGTTTGTGTGCTTCACTGCATTGTGCTTTTGTGCTGCATTGAAGCGTGTTCAAATTAGTTTTTCATATTTAAGTGCAAATAAAGGCTCTTCTGTTGTACTTTGATATGCATGCATCGGTCGTTAGAGCTCCATGCCGCACCATTGACGTCTGATTTTCGGTCTTCTTTTGTAGCAAATGGTATTCCGCTCTGCACAGCTGAAAAGCGCTTTTGATTAAAGTACAATTTATCTCTGAAGCCTGTATGTGCTCTGTGTCTAATAAAATAAAGCTAGATTTCTTTTTGCACAATGGCATGACTTTGTGAACGTTCTGTTATGTGTGACAGCTCATTTTGAGTGATGCCTTCGCATTCAGCTAAGATTACATGTTATATGTGAGAGCCTTATATACAGTGCTTCATATATGCACCATAAAAACTGTGCTAGGGCCAGGATTACCACACGGCGGCAGGAGCCACTACAGTAGGACATCTGCACATGAAAGGTCTAGCTAAAGGGTAAGCTTTCACGTGCTTCTACAAGGGCCTACTGGAAAGGGGTAACACTCGTATTATGGTATTTTTCGCAGGGGTGTTGGGGCATTATTCAGCATGAACACCCCCACACCCTTTTTGCTTTTGGGTGAATTACACCCTCAACTACTTTTGTTTTTCAAGAGTGTTAGGGTGTCATAGCAATATTACACCCTTACGCTCTTAAGATTACTTGGGTGTACATTCGCTTTTGCACCCACACTCCCTTAAGGCCATTTGGGTGTACATTTGCTTTTACACCCCAAAAAATGTTTGTGCCATAGGGTGTAAATTCGGAAATCCGCCCACGGTATAGGTGTAGTCCTGTTTAATACAACTATTTCGTGGGGTGTAGGGGTGTCAGTTAAAGACACTATAAAACACCTATATGGGTGTAAATCGGTTTACAGTCTTTTCTACGAATTTACCTCACCCATAAACCACGAGGTTGCTAAGGATGAGACGAGTAAGCACTCAAGGTATTGTGTATCCAAATAAAATATTCTCTCAGCGACAAGATGATGTAAAAAAGTAGCATAACTTCCCTATCCACTGAAGTACGTAATACGCGAATCCCACTAGTCGAACCGCAGTTAGCGGGGCTTTAATGGAGGCCGGAGGCAATCGTTCGGTTTGATTACCGTACTGCAACGCTTTATTTTTGGTTGCAACAGGTTGATTCAGACCTGACAGGTCGAACAGACCCTAACCCTTAGTAGAGTACTCGTTAAATAGTTAACAACTTTTTCTAAACACGTCACGTCTGCTGATCAGAGTGCAGTTCGGCATCACTGGCAAGCAGAATAATAAGGCCCAACTCGTCATTTAACAAATAGTTTAAGTGCAGCTAACCTCATTATTACTTTATTTGGGCTATGAGTGCAACTCCATGTGGTTGTCACGTGCAATGGCAAAATATTGTTCATGAACTTCTTGCTTAATAAACACTTGTAAAAACTTTATTCAACCTGCAGTTCTAATTGCAACGTTGCAAGTCTCAATGACGATGCAGCAAGATAAGCCCCAAAGCTAAACTCGTTGACTCATAAGTTGAGCTCCGAGTTGGTTCAAGTCGTAAGACAATTACGAAAGCTCCTTAACCGAAACGTGACAAATTCTGCTTATATTTGTATGTTCTACAGTCTTTCACACGCAATTTTTGGGCGATACTTAGCATTTACAATAGCTTTTGTGTGAGCGTTGAAACCGAACGTTGTTGCATCCGATACATTACTTGTGTTAACAGCTGAGCGATCAGTGCAGGCTGAAGTTCGTGGCACCAAGTTTCAATTATAAAACGATGTTCACCTGTAGCACAATGTGGCCTTCCAGGTAACCGTAAGCCTTGTGGAGGCGGTACACCACCATGGCCGGCTGCATGCTGTCTGGAACCTGGGACGGCATCTTTGGTTGCTGCTTCGCCTGCAACTGGGTCTGTGATTTGGAAGGCTGGTTTGTCAACGCCTGTGGAATAGGCGAAGGTGTCACCGGATTCTGGACAAGATTCGCTACAAGTTTGTCTTCATCCACAACATCTGTGTCCTCGTGGTGCTTGACGGCCGGCTGCAAGTACGATTGAAATCGTAAAGAAAGAAAGAAAAAAGCCAAATTATCTGAAGAAAAAAACAACCTTCACCTGCATTCGAGTTCAAGTGAAAAACATTTAGCTGCCTAAAATAAAGATGTATTGTGTGCAAATGGATCTCAAAAAAGCAAAATTTTAAATAAATCTGTCATTGGGTTGCCATGGTTAGTAGCTACTGATTCGTGCGATGACGCTTCCGTTTGGTTGCTATTACCTTTGTTTCTGCAAAATAATTGTTTCTTACAAGAATGGTTTGTTCACTGTGAGATTGTTCTTAGTTTAACGATTGATTTAAAGCGTAATCAACCATCTTATGTCTCTTGTTGCTATAGCTGCTTTGTTTTTCACAGCTGTTGTCATCACTAATGTCGTTTATTCTTAATTTCATATGTGTGCACCCTTCCATGCTCATACAATGGCCACAGGAGAGCTTATGAATATCAGCAAATGGACATTCTTACGTTGTGTGAGATGCGAAAAGGCTTAATTAAACCGAAAAGAACGACTGATTTGCCAGTTCAAAATTTTGCTCGTGTTATTGATGTATTCATTACTGGTTCCCGGAATAATGTTTCTAGACCCATCAGTGTAGCTTATATAGAACCTGAAATCACGTAAGCGATGAAATGCTAATTTGGTACTACAAGGAAGCATCTCGGCTCCTTTACATGCGGGCAGTTTCTGCACAAGTGAGATGTGTCGAAGTTTCACATTCCACGCTGCATGTGTGCTCACAAGCTCAGTTCGGAATAGCAGAGATCTATATTTATAAGAGTACAACTTGCGTCAAGGGTATATAAATCAATCGGAAAGTCTTGCAATTTGAATCTTTGTCTCTGCAGAACATAACACAAAATGGCCTGTATTACCGCCATATGCGTGCTTCCAGGTCAGATTGTAGTAATATTTTAGTAAGCTCCCCAGGTTTTTTAATATTACTGCGTCATAATACATACTGCCTACGATAGAAGTGGGCTATCACAGCGCTGCCAAGATGGGTTCTTGCATGAACATGATTCCCTGCAGCGTGACATACATTCTATATCCCTGTGGACAAAAAATTCTGCAGATTCAACGCACCCAGTCAGCACTCGCTTGCAGCCAACCTGCAAACCATCAGCTCTTTTCTGACAACGCTGCAATCCGCATGATAAGAAGTGTCTTCTTGGACCACTTCCACATACTTTCTTGTTCCAGTGCATCGGGCCCGTGATGTCGACAATCTTTTATCGAGGTTCTCTCAGATGCTAACCTTAGCACAGTTGTAACCGAAAGTCAAGTATAGACTAAAAGGGCAGGCACGACGATGCTTACCTTAGTACGATTGCAACCGGAGGTGAAGCATAGACCAAAAGGGCATACACGAAGTGATAGACGCGAAGCACGCACACGAAGTGGAAGAACAACAGAACTAGAAGACTGAAAATGGACATGTGCTGTTGACAACGGAAGTTGTTAAAAGTGGCGTAGCGGAATT